>JABUQX010060025.1:0-2500 GCA_015478945.1 Trachelipus rathkii | reverse complement strand
GGGTATATGAAACGGCCTCACCCCCCCTCGCTCCCCTACGTCTGACATCGAATGCCCAACCTAAATGGGTGATCACCATTATAATTTACTATTTTGACCTGTGAACAGTTTTCCTTAAATAGTTAAGAAACAAAAAAACACAAAAAAAAAAAAAAAAAAAAAAAAAAATAAAAAAAAAAAAAGGATAATCATGTTCCTCCTTAAAATTTTCCAATGATTCCAAATTATTATAATTTGGTTTTACTGTAGGAGCTGCCTAGGTCCCTAGTTACATACTGTTAGCTTTAGAAAAATCTGACCATCATAATATTATATTTTGCAACCTGTGAAAGAATTTTAAAAGTAAATTTTATAAGAAGTACCTATATATATATATATATAGTATCCGCTATACTATATATATATATATATATAATATATATTGGTATACCACTCTATCATCTATATATATATAGTATTACAACTATAACGTCATAGTGGTGACACGCAAATACTAATATCTAAGCTACGACAATAAACTAAAAAATTAATAATAAAACTCATTTTATTTAAAAGTTCATCACAATTCTTACTGAAGTATCTTTGGAAAGAAGCTTAAAATGAAGATTGAACTTTGTTGGAAATATATCTTCATAATATTTTCACAGGTTGTTCGCAGAAATATGGAGTGTTACTGGCCTCTCCATTCCTTATCTATTGAAATTACTTATGTCATTCTACACAAAGACCAACAATTATTAAATAGTATATACTACTATATTTATTTTACTATAATACATGTCTACCTATATAATATTATATATAGTAGTATTATAATAATTAACCAAATATATAAATATATTATATAATATATAAATATATATATATATAATGAATAATTAAAAATTATAAATATATAAATAAATAATTAAGAATAATACTTAAAAACTCAGCTATAATATACATATATATAATATAATATTGATCCACCTATAATTCATATAAGATATTGGTCCCAGTCAATTATATATAATATAAATTATATATAATATTAATAATATTAATAAAGTAAATAAATTAATATATTACTTTAACATTATAACTTTATAATCTATGTCAGCTATCGTTTTTATATATATGTTCTACTTTTTATATATATATTAAGAACTGTATATACTACTTATATGTAACTATTTTATATATATTAAATATATATATCATAACATAATAAAATAATTTATAACATATAATTTAAGATAAATATATATATATATATAAGTACTACGTGGCTAAATTGGTATACCCCTCTATATATATGAGAATATATATTATATATGTATACATATATATAGTTCATATCTCTATAATTAATAAATATCAAATAATATAATTAAAAACTAATAACTTGAAGAAAGTACCGTGCATATATATAATATAATATGGTTTCATGTGAATTGAATAGGTCCCGTGCCTTTGTGTTCTCATTATTCCATAATAAGAGTGTGTAGAGTAATGTCAGTATTTACCTTTTGTTTACATTTTCATGATGGCGGTCCAATTTAAAATCCTAGTAAAAAAAAGGAAAAAATTTAAATCTATATTATTATTTATTAATGTTGAGAAATCCAACATTATTTCCTAAATATTAATGAGTATACTAACTTTATTAAAAGAAAATATGTTGTGTAGCAACGGTGACTATATATGATACTCTCATTACATATAGTAATAAATAGTGATTACTCCATAATTGAGGTTCAACTTACTATATAATATATTATAAATATAACTTAAATTAATTTAATCATTAGTAAATATAAGTAACCGGCTATATATATATAATGAGGTTCACTTTTTAAAATATATATATTATTTATAACCTAATATTTATTTATAACAATAATAAAATTAATTAAAATTAAGAATATAATCACACTAATATTGGTACCTCCATCTAGGTATAATATGTCCCTAAGTCAATCTAGACTTTAAATAAGAATAATAAATAAGGAAGATAAGAAACCTGTAGGAAAGGCGCAGAGCAGAGAGAGAAGATGGGAGGCCCGAAGGTTTAAATGAGCGCACTAACTAATCACTAGACAAAATATCTTTTTCACGCTCTTTCTTATCCTATCGAAATAGTTCCAAAGAAGATACTTTATACTTATCCACTCGCGGCTCTAGAGTAAATTGTACTTTTTTTATACGTGTTAAGCGCGGCCATAATTCCCTCAGAAATATATCCAGCCATGAGTCTATGTAGAACTCTATCTTCTTAAAGCTATTGAACAGCTTACCCAGGAAAACCAAATCATATTTGGGAGATCTCTCGGGTATAAAGCTTCCATACACAGAGTTGAATAGTTAACAATATACAAACAAAAAAATAACCGTCGAAAAAGTACGGACACTTACAGGAAAAAAACAAATTACATATTTGATATCAGCGTATAAAGCTGGCTTACATATATATTATACGACATATTATATGTAAAGTCGTTTCGTCCACCCCTCTGTCCCA
>JABUQX010060024.1:0-44099 GCA_015478945.1 Trachelipus rathkii | reverse complement strand
CATACAAGCGAATAGATTATGGAAATTGAACTCTACGTTTACTAACCGTAGGGGGCGGAGCACTTTAGGCAGGACTTGCGACAGTTCCCGAGAAACAGAAGACAGTTCTTACTTGCTGGCATTGATTTAGAGGACAGCACGAAGCAAGGACGAACTTTACATTCGAAACGAATATCACACAATCCTCGATGCCGTGAGACCTGTGTTATAACATGGTCCTCATGAATACAAAGCTCTCAACCTTTCAGAGATGTCCCCAAACTGACGTATGATATAAATCAGCTTTAACAAAGGGCAAATCTGCACCATATATTAGGCCTCCCTACTATACACAACTCCGAATCTGAAACTAAATCATTTATCCCAAACTGAATTGACAAAAATGTGCCCAAAGTTACCCTACGTCGCTCCCACAGCCCCACGAGTGCCTGGAACATCGTCCCTCAGCCGAAACAAAACTTCCGATACCAGATACAACTCCTGGGCAGTAACAACTTGAGTAACAACTTTCCCAGTCTGAGCAACAACACTCCGAGTTCTCCCCCGCCCCAACCGAACCAAACCTTACAAGTTATTGCCATGAAGGAATTCGGCCTTTCTATTCACCAGAAATATTTCACATTTGGCTCCGACTCACGCAAACACAAAACCGCACAGACACAGACACCTCTTGCACCCCTCAACCGAACACAAGCTTAGGCTATCCACAACCACTATCCGACAAAAACACCAACCACGTGCACTTTTTACTATTAGATTTCTCGACAAAGCCTATTCTAGAATGTACGTGATATGAGCTTCCAGCCGCACCTTACTCTTGAGCAATATTTTGTAAGGGAGACATCTGGACAATCCCCTAATTGGTTCACTAACGAGATGCGTTCTCTGTCCATAACGTATAGCTGAGCTGGACCGAAAGAACCAGGACTAAGCCTCTCTGGAGTTCTTAGGCAGGGACACATACATTCCATCCAACCTGCTCAAGAATTTTGCACCTAGCCGGCCGACGTGTCCACTTGCAGGCTCTACTGGCTTCTTGGGCGGCCGTATACTTCTCTTAACAATATACATGAACAAAAGAATTACTTTCAAAACATCAATGTTCGGCAGTGCCAAAATACATCCATATTCAAATATGAAACAGATAGCGCGACACTGCGGAAGGCCTCAATTATCCAGACGCGTAATATACGAGCTCCACCTGTTAAATAGTAAACAATGAATTTTGAAAACATTAAAAACATTGCAGGTATGAGGGCCTAGAGGCAACACAACAATCCACTCTCCTCACCGAACACCTGGTAACCAGACACAAAACGACCCCAATTGGACACTCCTCCAGATATAAATGATACAATCAAGAAAGAACCCCTGTATCGTAACTACAGTTGTAAGGCAGCGCAAGACAATCGCGAAACGTGTAAATTATCAATTACCCGGCTATCTATCTGGCCAAATTACTTTAGTTAACACGGGTGTTTATCCTTTTTAATGACAGCTTCCTTTCAAAAGAAATAGAAAAACTAAGTGGAGAAATGTCAATATTATCTGCAACCATATACCGTTAATATATTTGGACAGAGAATAAGTATAAGCTATCTTTGTTGTGGCTTGAAAAACAATTTTAAACCGAAGTCCTTGCCGTGTAATTTCGGTCAAGACTCGAACCGCGACAACTTTCTAATACGGTCTCTTTCTCGTACGTGAGACACTACTTGGCCTACAACCTCTAATCACTTTTACGAACAAAAACAAAAACAAGAAAAAAACGAATCGCTAATCTTACGGATGGCCTCCGAGCTACCGCGCTGAACCAGCACATACCTCACCTCATTTCAAAACTTGATCTATGGTAAAGCTTCACGAATAATTTACCGCACTAATTACGATCTCTCCACACCAGTAGTCACATTTATAGAATTCCACAATATGGCAAGCTGCAAAGTGATCTTTGCACTAACATAATACTCTGTACAGAACCAAACTTTGAGACCATGCAATTGACAAACTCACGATAGCAACCCAAATTCGATGCCTTACCTAAGGCGAAAAGCAAAATATCCGACCCCTAACGAATCTGTAGAGCTCTCCATCATTAAACGTATAGGGTATTGAAAAGCGCGGCAAATTAATCTCCTTAAAAATGTTCAGGCCGGCTCACGCCACACATTTGGGGTCCTTATTCGTAGGAAATATCCAAAAATACTCACGATCTCAATCTCGCTGATTACAACTTCAACTTCCTGCGGCAAGTTAAAGAAACATACTTTGATAAGTTTTAAACATACTTATTGATTAATATTAATTAGTTGTTATTATAGTTAGTCTAGAATATGATTAGTTACACGCAAACAGTAAATGTCGCTACTCAAATATGCCTGGATTGATGTTCATGAGTACAACCATTGTTATATATTGAGTTCCCAATTATTATTATTATGATCTCGGAGTTAATATTATATCAGTTCATTAATTAATTAAATTTATCCATTATTATTATCTATTTCATTGTCTTAATTCTTAATCTATTTATTGATCTATATTAAGGTTATTTATTTATTAATTAATCTATTATTATTATTCCACGATCAGTCATTTAGAACTTAATCTATCTTATTCTCATCTCACTATATTGAGTGATGTCGTAGTTATTATCTAATTTTCAGCTCATTAATCTATTACTTATTACTATGACATGTACTTACTTAATATCGACCTGTTTATCAGTATTATTATTAACATATATTCATTAATTCATGTATGTAATTATTTGAATTGCATTATCTATTAACTTCACACTATTTCATGATAAACTCTACGTTATAACCCCTCTATCATCATATTATTACTTAACTCATGTAGCTTATTATGATTATTACTTCCACTTATCTATATACGTATATATGCTATATGAGTCTATGTACATTTGATGACTGTATTTATTCTACTTCAACTCGATCTGCTTTAATTAATACTTAATTATTCTATGGTAGCTATCTTTAATTTTGAGGCCAGCCTCGATATGTACTTATTTATGTATTATTAGTTATTATTATTATGATTATCCTATTTATTTATTCACGTTATTATTATTGATGTCATTATTCTGTTATATATAATCAGTTATTATGTATCTACAATTCGATCATATCATACTATATCATTATTATCATGCTAAATTATTATTCATTATTATTACTCAATCTTGAAATTATTCATTCAGATAATATTTTATTATTATTATTGCAATTGATTATTATTACCAACTGATATTATCATCATTTATATCATTAAATATTAGTTATTAAATATTATATATGAATTCAATTGATCTATTAATATATATATATATTCTTTATATATCTATTTTTATTATTATTATTATTATTATTATTTTTCGACTATCCATCTACATTATCTATTTGGCAGCTATTTATTATATTCGATTCATTTATGATCATTATCTATTATTAGAAAATTATCATAATTAAATAATTCATTCACTATATTATTATAACGTATAGATTGGCTCTACTTATTCATAAACACATACTAAACTCTCTCCCTACTGTTTAACATTTCAGCAAGAGCACAGCTCTCGCACGAGGACTATCTTCTTAATTATATGCTTTAATGGAAAACGGTTCTCCAAAATTTTGTCGTAAAAAGGCTATTCGCTTCACTTCCGATTTCTATGCGTGATGTTCTCCGTGTACCTCCGCTGTCTCCTTGTACTCTCTTTGTCCTCCTTCGGTCTCCTTGTCTCTTACCTGTCCTCCTTCGTACGTCTTGGTTCCACTTCCTTGTCTTCCTTGTCGCTCCCCTTCGTAGCCACCCTCACTATGACCTATGTCCCTCCCTTGTCTTCATTCTCATGTAAACACTTTTCACGCCCAATGCAGAAACTAGCGTCTCCTCCTTTATTCTCCTATCTTTTATTCTCCGTAAAAGTTCGAACCAGCTAACTCTGAGCACACTTGATTCGCTTTCCTTTTATTTCTCCCGTTAGTCTTCTTCGTTGACTTACTCAGTCTTCGTCACTCTTCCTTCTTCTCTCTTCTTGCCTATCCTTCACTATCTGTCCTTCTTACTTCGTCTCGTCGCTGCTTCTTTTTTATTCTTGACTTCTTCTTCTTCTTCCTCTCTCTCTCTTCTTTAATCTTTTCTCTGTTCCTTTTCCTTTTCTTTTTCTTTTTCTTTTCTTCTTATTCTCTCTTCTTTTTCTTCTTCTTCCCCATTTTCACTTCTCTATCTACCTACCCTCTTTCTCCGCCTTTTCCCGCTTCTAATATTTTTCTTCTTTTTCCTTCTGCTTCTTCTGTTTCTTCTTTAAATTTCTTTTCTTCTTCTACATCCTTCTCTCTTCTTACTTCTTCTGGTCTTCTTCTTCATATCTCTCTTTCAAATCCTCTTCTTCTATTCCTTCTTCTTCTTCTTCCTTCTTCTTCTGTCTCTCTCTTTCCTCTCTTCTTCTTCTTCTTCTCTCCTTCTTTATCTTCTTTTTCTTTTCTTTTTTCTCTTCTTCTTCTTCTTCTTCCGCTCTCATTCAATCTTACCCTTCTCCTTCTTACTCTCACTATTTTCTTCTCATTCTGCTTCTTCTTCTTCTTCTTTTCTCTCTTCTTCATCCTCATTCGTTCTCTCTCTTCTTCTTCTATCTTTCTTTTATCGTTTTACTTTTTCTTTTTCTTTTTCTTTTCCTCATTCTCTCTTCTTCCTTCTCTCGTTCTCTCTCTCTTCTTCTTTTCTTCTTCTCTTCTTCTTAATTCTTCTGTCTTCTATTCTTCTTCCTTCTTCTTCCTTCTCTTCTTGTCTTCTTCTTCTTCGCCACTTTAGGCCTCTCGATGTACTTTCATTATTAACTCATTTACTCCTTTCTTCAATTCAGTATGTTAGAGTATGTTATTATTATTTATTATTATTATTATTTAATTTAATTTGTCTCTCATCCACAATCCAGAATATATCATTATTAGCCTATTATTATTTATCTATTATACTATTATTATTATTTATTTCATTAAATTATCACTTTAGTTATTTATTATTATTCAATTATCTAGATAATCATATTATATCTTATGTTATTAATTAACATTTTTATATCGTAATTTCACATTTTATTATATATATCCTATTATAGCATTACCTTGACCGAATTATCTCTTGATCTCATGTTATTAATTATATCATTATTATTTTCATTATTTCATTATTTAATAAGTTAGTTATTATCTTTATTACCTACTATCCTATTATCTGAGTCTCATCTAGCATTCCCACTTCTTATCCTATGCTCTCCTAACTATCTAGTCCGCCGATATATTCAATTAGATCTTAGTCCTCACTTATTGCATTATCTATCGCTGAATCGTAAATTATTACATCTATTCATTGAATGTAATTATACTACAAATCTAGTCTCATATTCATTAATCGTCCTCTCCATCTATATCTACCTCTCTTTCACCACTGTTTAGATTCTCTTCTGTCATCCCTTTACTTTGCGCGGTTCATTACGTGCTATTATTGTTCCATTAGCTTTGTATGTGATCAGTTTTGTTCACTATGCATTATTCATTACAATTATCTTGAGCACACAATCAATTAATACTTGGCCTTATTAGTTTACATCTTGCACCTCTTATTATCAGTGGATATAGCATTCTCGCGATTTGCCTTTCTTTAGGTTGTCTTCCGGAGGCATGATCTATCAGTATTCTCTGTTTTTCTCACTCCGCATACAGCCTTGCTGTAACTCTTAGGAAATCGTATTACATCTTACATTAATTTTACCATACCACCCGCCTTACTTGACACAACTCCTACTTCTGACGACCAATTTTGCAGGTTCTCTTCTTATTTCAGGTTTCAATATAATTGAAGAGGATATAATATTACTGCCGGATTACATTTATTATTACTTCAGCCGATCCTGGATTATTATTATCTATTCTAATTGTATTAATATCTTTCGAGATTATATTATTATTCATTAATTATTAATATCCATTACTGCTTCAAATACTTCCATTATTATTACTTACTTTTGATCTATACTATGCTAACTATACATCGTATGCATGTCACTCCATCATACGCACGCATACCTCCAAATCCAGGCCCCCAGATCTGCCCATACCATACAGCAGTCAAGATCATCAAACATTAATCGATCAGATCATACTACGATCACTCATTCCATCATCGATCCATATCCATTTACGATCCCATCATAACTCCATCATCATCAGTCGGCGACTCTCCATCATCATGCTTGTCATTCTATCATCATTCTTAAATATCATCATGCTAATTATTATTGAAATTATTATTATTCATTATTATGGCATTCACTTACATCAATTGCTTGATTCATCCACTTATTATTATTGTTATTATGTCATTATTCATTAAATCTATCTATTATATATATTATTCCATTACACCTCATTCATTGATTATTAATCATTAATTACTTTTATTCCGCTTTATTATCGTATTAATTTATTCAATTATATAATTATCTATATAATCTATCATCACCCTCTCCAGCATTATGATTAATTCTTTGCTAGTTGGTGTTCCTTAGTTGTCCTCATTATTATTGATTCCTTTCTAAAGAGAGTGACGTAGAAATTTTGATATATTTTCGATTTATTATTATTATTATTATTACTATATTATTCCCTTTCATTTCTATTATTAATATATTTCATCTCATAATATTTATTCATTCATTATTTACTCTACCCATTAATTTTCACTGATTATTGCATCTATTTGGGTACATTATGATCCATATCACACTATATTGACTTTTTTATTTATCCAAGGAGCTATAAATGATAACCGACTAGTGTCTTGGTAAAGGAAAGTGTGGATATATACAACAACCACCTGTAAGGAATATGAATAATTACTATACTCGTATACCTACAACCTACCGCTACTAAGCCCAAAATAACCAGCTGTAGGATCCCGGTAAGCCTACCTCCGACTCACTGAAGTATAGTCACCCGTATACTACCATAGTTAATACCTATATATTAAGTCATACTTCATACATCTACTACTACACTCATCATCAGTACCTCCACCTCTAATATAACTATAATAGACATAAGCCTGAATACAGCTAGCTAATACTTCACCGAGTAACTACTAACCTCAGACCTGAACGCTCATCATAACTATACCGCTATAATTAGGTATAGTTAGTACATATATAGATAGTATACATATCAATAAAATATATACTAATATACCTCAATAGTCATCTAGATATAAATACTTCATCAATTAGTACTACTTTATAAACCCTCATATACAGCCTGCGCCTATATACCATACACATCTACATATACTATATACTGTACTCCTCAAGTAACTATACTACTTACAGAACTACTATCATAATCAGCAAGCTAATACACCTATTACTAATATAATATATATATACATACTATCATTATATACTAGTATATAAATCATTATTATTAATACCTATACTATATATATATCACCTACATCCATCTAATACTATAATCACGGTACTATATAGTACTACTTATGATACCATACATGACTACTGGTGAAACAACCCCATGCTCGCTCGGCTAGCACAACAACATTCCCCTCTACCCTAGACACAGCGCACAATTCAACCCCCTACGGAAAATCTTACGGAGATTCCTATACTAAGCGATATATAGGGAATCATACCCAAAGCGCGGCAATAACATCTCCCCCTTTAGAAAGTATGTCACGCAGACTGGCTCCACCCACCATTGAGACGGTCTTTTCGATCAGAAGCATATCACACAAAATCACTTCGCTACCGTCGCAGTACTACAATTCTCATCACCTTAGCCTAGGTGCTACGACGCCCAGCGCAACACGATTCCGGTGGATAATGGATCTCGCCATACGCGATTGTTATTATTAATTATTAATTCTTTGTTATATACATTTCTCATTTTCGTAGTACAAGATATTTTTTTTTTCATTAAATATAAAGTTCACACCTCTACGGGCATGCCTCTCTATTCAACGAGGGGAACTTTCTAGGTAATTTCTACCCTAGGATTACGCGACCAGGAATTCAATAATTTTGCAACCCTTTCTCTCTGGCTCCGTTTGACATAAATTTTTTACTTTCCAAATTTTCCTCATATGAGTGAACATTATTTATCTCGACCCTAATTAGTAACCAATAAGCAATTTCGTAGCAGCTATTTCAAACACAATATAGTGATTATTAATATTTTTTTTTACAAAGAAATATGTATGTCATACCTTATTACAATAGTTGGAGTAAAATTCTCTCACAAGGCTTCCATCTTTTAACATTAACATCTCACATACCTTTTTATACATACTTTCAGTATTGCTAACTCTTTTGTGCCCCTTACAATCTTAGTTATAAAGAAACTATTTATATTTAAGAATGGTCTAACTTATGTCTTAAAGAATTCTTATATCTTTTTCTTCTTTATCTTTTTACATAAGTGTCAAATATTTCGACATTTCATGCGTTAAGAAAATCTAATTCATTATCAATTATTATTCAATTAGGGGAAACATCTGATTTTATTGATTAATTTTATTTATTATCATTATCTTCAATTCCATTATTATTATTTATTATTGTATTGTTTATACTTAGGTTTGCGAAAATATTAAACCAAATATTCAATTACTTATTATTTATCTAATTCAGGAGGACTCTCACCGATTATTATTAGCAGAATTAGTCAAAGATGGTCCAATACTTGGTAGCTATAGCATTTATTAGTTATTATTATATTCAGGGTAGGTAGTTGTTCTCTTGACTGTAATGGCACTCGTCAATAATTTCTTTTTTCATTTAGGTTAGTCTTTCTGACAGAGATCAAAATGGCATACTTTAATGACCCTCTTCAGGACTGTTCGAAGACGGAGCTGGTGAAGCAATTTTTAGCTCATGTCTGAAGAAACAATTAAATTTCCGAAAACAAAAAATCATGGTCGTGGGAGCTATTTCTTGCATGGAACTAAGCGCGTGTTACACATTGTTTGATGGAACATGACCAATTTAAGTACATAGAGGTACTTAAAGGTCGTTTGTTACTAAATAAGGGAATGGTAAATGGTGAAAGTCTTGGATATTCTTCAACAAAGACTCTGCTCGCATGCATAACTGCACAAACTCGGTGGAAGAAATGGTGCACAGAACATGGCGTTCAGGTGCTCATGGGCTGAATTCTCCAGAATGAATCCTATAGAGATTTTATGGTGCATACTCAAGGATTGAAATACATAAAGCAGCCCCATTTACGACAAACACACAACTTATAGAACGCTCTTATTGAAGTTTGGTTCGATTCTCGCGAATTCATAGAAATGTGCAGGATAACTTGGATCACTGGATGGCCAAAGTGTTAAAGCACTTATTCATGCAAAAGGTGGCCAAACTGCTTATTAAACAATATATCATATACAACACCATCTATAGCACCACGCAAATAAATGTTTTTTTGTTATCAATTACTTTATTTTTTTAACCCCTTTTGTTGATAAATTTTGAAATTTTTTGAAAATCCATAATAATGCTGTTCTGTATTTATATATTACTATATATATACTAATATATATATATATATATATAATATATATATATATAATATATATATATATATATATATAATATAATATATATATATATATATATATATATATATATATTATATTATATATAAATATATATATTATATATATATATCTATCATTATATAATATATACATATATATTAGGTCAGGCGTACAGAATTGTCCGTCACATGTATCTTAAAAACTATTAATGCTTCAGTAAAACGGAATACAGTTTTGGAATCAGCGTAAAGATTTAGTTTAAATACAAACTAAAAAAAAAAAAACTATTCTTAAAAGAAGTTAATAAATGTAGTAGAGTATTTTTAAACATTATTTTAAGAAAAATAAGATTACTTGCCTTTAAATAATGGTGGTGTTAAAACTAACGAACCCATAGGAGTAAACCGCCCCGATCGGCAGGAGTGGGTCTCTCGGCTTCCGGGGAACTACGGGGTAATTATTTTCCCCTCCTCCGGGGACGGTCTCCGGAACCCCCGCGCTCTTTGGTATTGGGGTGTCGCGGGGTTCCTTGCCCCTCCCCTAGCGGGTAACTGGAAAACATCCCCCCCTATGTCCCCCGTCGGCTCGAGTATTATATTACCGTGTATTATATATATTATATATATATACTATATACATATATATATATATTTATATAATATATATATAATATATATATATATACTTTCTAAATTTCATAATAATTTAATTTGTCCCAGAATAGATTTTGCTATTCTAAACGCCGTTAGCACGAACCGCCGTAGCAATTTATGACCACGTTACTACATGAACTGTTTTTCAGAGATTGCAAGATTTTGTATAGAAGTTATATCATTTTACACGAACATATTAAATTGTATTATTCTCATTTATTGACATTAATTAATACGTTCAGGGCTAACGTATTACGCTGATCCGAAAATATATTCCTTTCTTACTGTAGTATTAATAGTTTTAAGAATACATATGACGGACAATCCAAACGCTAAACATATATATATCATATATTATATATATATATATATATATTATATGTATATACTATATAATAAATATATATATATATTAATATATATATATATATTAATATTAATATATATATATAATCATATATATATATGGTGTAGCTGTAGGTGTCCCGATTTTTCGTTCAGAAAATATGGTAACCTTAGTAATGTGCCATATGAGAAGATAAAAGATTGTTTAACATTTTATAAGGAAGATCTCGAAAGCCCAATTGAAGATTTAGTAAAAGCAGAATGGGATTTTATGGAAGTTGAAATATGGCTATCACAGTATAGATCGTCCAAAAACAGCAATAAGATGATACTAGGTTCTTGCTCGCAGTCACAACTTCCAAATATTTACGTCTTGTTGCAAATACTGGCAAATTTACCAGGGTCTACTGCTTCAGTAGAAAGAAGCTTTTCAACATTAAGACTTCTGAAACCTAATTGAAAAATATTATTGGAGATGAAAAACTTACTGGACTTGCCCTCCTCTACATACATCGAAATATTGACATAAAAACTGAAGATGTTATTTCGGACGTTTCTCACTCCTAAAGTTAACAAGTTAGGTAAGATGATTTTAGTAATTTATATAAATATATTTTCCCATTTTTCTTTAAATATTTAATGTTTGTCCACTACTTTATATATAATGTATATATATATATTATATATATAATATATATATATATATATATATATATATATATATATATATATAATCATATTATATATATATTATATATATATTATATATATATATAAATATATATATAGTATATATATATAGATATACGTATATATATAATATATAATATCTATATATTATATATTAATAATATTATATATATATACTATATAGTATATGCAGTGGCGTACCTGAAGGTATAATTGGGTAGGTCAGTTCTATATATAATAGAATAAGTATATATAATAAATATATATATTTTATATATTATATATATATACTATAATAAGATATATATATATATGAATATAATAATATATATATATATATACTACAGAACATCGAGTTGTCTTTGGATGTTTTTTGGAAATTAAGAAATGTAAGCCTTCCAGATTTTTTAAATTAAGTTGTTGTTCCTTAGAAAAGCTTTTAAAGCTATTTTTGAAATATAAAATCTACATCTTACTTCCATTATGCACTATTTTTAATTATATATTAAGGTAAATATCACTTAAGTATGTATAAAGAGTTATTATATATAAACCAACACTTTACAAAATGGAAGGATTTCAAACTAAAAACTGCTGTTGCCATGCTTTTGACACGTAAGAGAAACTTTTATATATAGTTATATATATATTATATATATATATATATATTATATAATAATATAATATATATATATATATATATACTATCTATATATATATAATTGATGATGATTATATATATAATATATATATATATATAATTATAATATATATATATATATACTATACAGTAATATTATTATTATATATGATAATATATATATATATAGTATTATTATAATATATATATATATATTATATATTATCTATATATATATATATACGTATAGAGAAGAGAGAGAGAGAGAGATATTCAATTTTCATTTTTCAATTTATTTCGTATGTTTTTTCTGAGTGCCCCAACACCATGCGTCACCCGCGAATGTTCGTATTTTCGCTCGTACAAGTAGGTATGGACACCCTGGCCTGTCCTAATATATTTTATATGAAATATGAAGATCTATGTACTCCCATAGCTTAGAATTTTACTCTTTAAGAACAGAGTAAGAAGGAAAATTTCCAATGAATTTAATTATTATAATTGTAATTACTAAAGTAGTTGCTTTTCTTTAAATTATTTATAAATCAGTTTCTTTTATTTTAAATAAAATTGTAATAATTTATTAACTTTACATTTAAATTTATTTTATTAAAAAGGACTCAAAACATATTGGGTAGGAGTCGTACCTACCCTGCATACCTAATGTAATAGCGCCCTGATATATATAATATATATATATATATATATATATATAATAAATATATATATATATATATATATATATATATATATACATAATATATATATTATACTATATGATATAATATATATATCTATATATACTATATAACATATATATATACTATATATTATATATAGTATAATATATTATAATAATATATATATAAAGAAACGATTTTTGTCTGGCCCCCAGAAAATCCTGATACGCGCCACTATACTATATATATTATATAATATAATTAATATATATATAGAATATATATATATATATACTATAATATATATATATATTATATATACTATTATATATATATATAATATGGGCGTAACTAAATCATAGGTGCCCACCGCCAAACAGTGGGAAAGGCCCTTGAACCAATAATAATATATATATATATATATTATATAAATATATAATATATAGTAATTATATATAATATATAAATATATATATATATACTATATACCCTATAATAATATATATATATATATATATATATATAATCTATATATAATATATATATATATATAATAATATAATATATAATAAATATAATATATATATGATATATAATATATATATATATATATATATATAAATATAATAATATAATAATATATATAGTAATCTGTGCTTATAGCTTTTATCAGATTTATTAGATATATTAAGATATTGCATAAAACAGTAATGACTTTTTGGGAAACCGAGTATGGAAAAATGAGTAAAATGTTCTTTAAAAGAAAAAAACATGTATTCAAGACTTTTCATCTTTTTTGAAAAAATTTAAATCAAATTCTCAAAAAAAACACTCTTAACATAGGCTCCAAATGTGATATATTACTATTTTACTTAAATTTCTAATTTCCCCCTCCCTCCTCCAAAAAATTAGATCTAGTAATTGATATATATATGATATATATTATTACTATATATATATATATAGTATATAATATATATGAATATACTATATATATATATATATATATATATTATTATATATATATATATATATATATATACTATATATATATATATATATAATATTATATAATATATTATAATATATAAATATATATAAGCACTAGAATTAAATAACGTTAAGTTACCAAGATTCGTGAAATATCTGTTTCTCGCTTGTCAAAAAATATTCGAAAGGATGAATCCTTTATAGTTTATCCAAAACGTTTTTGCTCATTGAACAATTTATTAACAACCTCTTCAGAGTGTAAAGCTTCTATAATCATTCATTTGTATAAAGCCCATGCACTTAGCCTGTTTGTGTCTTTTGTTCCTTAAATAAAAAGTTTTATTAACTTGAGCTTTGAAAACGACCTTTCAGCTGTTGCAAATGTTACTGGTAACGTCAAATATAACTGAACTGCTGTACACAATTCTGGTAAGCTACTTGCTAAGCAGCTTGTTTTCTACGATAAAAAGGTTGCTAAACCTTTTAGTTACATATTTTCACTTTCCACTTCCTGTAGTCTTTATAACACTCACTGTGACCAATTCCTCTTAAAGCGAATTTCCAAATCTTAATTGTATTTTTCTACCAATTTTGTAGCTTTTCTTGCAACTTTCATTTCGTAGCTCTGCTATTGCGCAGGCTCAAGAAATGAATCAATCAACCATAAGATTGTTCATCTCGCTAACTGAATACGAGTTACTGTTCATTTAATATATCAAGAGATCTTATGATACCTTATTCTATAAGGCTCAAGGTTTTCAATTCTTTCAATAAGATAGGAAAGCCATTCAAAAAACTTTTTAATCTGTATTTGACGTCTGGAAGTAATTTTTGCTTCAATGTTCCAAATGATGGTCAACCTCCATAGTTTCGTCTCACATACATCTTCAAATTCTGTGTCTTAACGCTCACATAAGTTTTGAATTTTGCTTCGTCATATAGGTAATTTGCTTTTCTGAAGATAGTACTTTGACTTTGCAATATTTTTGAGAGAAGTTTGATACTTATCTCAATCCTATAAGCTTGAAATTCCTAGACAGAGAATAAACTTCCATAATTTTCTAACTGCTTCTTAGATAAAAGGGTTTTCCGCTCTTTCACTTGACTCTTACTCATAAATATCACTTTGATAAGAACGTGCGAAACTACTTTTGAACATTGTTTTTTATTGCTAGGTAACGGATTCATTCTTGATACCAAAGCCTAGTTGACACCAATTTCTTTTAGTGTTTTTGTGATAACATTCGTTATTTGTTAACACTGTTTAATTCCTTGCCACCGAGCTGTAATAGACTAGAACTGAAATACACATATATTTTTTCCAGTTTGTCATAAAATTCTTGAAGAGCCATCATATCTTTTACAGAATCATTAAGAATTAAATTTAAATTGAGCCTACAGACAAGAATGCATTCTGCAATTTGGAACCAATTTTCTAAATCGATCCTGCAGTCCTGAATATTTCCTCGCATATTTGCTCTCCATCATCTCCTTGGAGCCTCTGCATTTTTTAATTTAATGTTTGTTATCTAATATCTTAATTATTTGTTTTTCAAAGTTATCGGCACTGTTCTCTGTTATGATATAAAAACCCACAAATTTTTCTTTAGGGGAGGTGCAACTATTCTTAAGGGCACGCCCCAATTTCAACTCCCTAAAAATGGACATAATATTCGGAATTTTCAGCCGATTTTTGATCATATGAACACCAAGCTGTAGCTTTTTTTGCCCCTCTTAAACGTTGTTTTTAGGGTTCTTCTGTGACATGTAGTCATTCTTTTCAGACTTTTAATTTTTCAAACCATCGTTTTGACATTTTTCGTATCAACTTCCAGAATTTTTTCGAAATGAACATTTCAAATCTTGACAACTATCTTAGATAGGTCCATTACTACCAATAGTCAAGGAGGATTTTTACGATTTTGAGTTTTGTGCTCAGCGCTTGCTCAATTTCCAAACCCACTTTTTTTGGATTTTGAATGAAATCTTGCGATAGATTATTTTCTTTGGTCGCGCGAAGGATGAAAATTTTTCAGGAATATGTAGTCTGGGGGAGAGGAAGGACATTCTTTATTTAAGATATTTCTTTGTAGCCCAAAAGTTTAAAACCGACGTCAGACAACTTTTCAAAAAAAAATAGCGCAGAAACTTAACGATGACTTACTTGTTTGAGTATACAAATATTATCTAAGTAAACCAATGCCATGCATCTGCCCGAGATAAACAAAGCCCTGAAATTTGCATGTGATACGGAGAGTAGAAAAAAAATGTACAATTTTTTCACTTTTCATAAATTCAAATGTTTGCAAAAATGAAATATTGGATAATTTAGTTTGATATTTGTTAAAACCTCTACCACTACTGTTGTAGGGGGTACATGGCAATCTTTTGCATAGTGTCCTCTACGTTAACAATTGTAATTAGATAATTTCTTTGTATAGCTATGATAGTTTTTGGATTTTTTGGAAAAAATTTTCTCAAAAAAAAAAAAATTTTTTACAAATTAAAATTTTATTTTTTATGAGTAACAGAACACAAAAAATTCCTAGGTAAAAAAAGAATGCAATCTTGCCACATACCATAGCAAGCACTGAAATTTGAATGTGGATCGGGATGATAGAAAAAAAAAAATATCAAATTTTTCAACTTTTTCAAAATTCAACTTCTTCTAAAGTGACATATTGGGATATTTTTTTTTATAACTTGTCCGATCAACGTCAAATTTTCAGGGCTTTGTATAGTGTCATGCGAGATGCATCTTCTTTACTTATATAATATATCTATACTAAATAAATATACATATATAATATATAATATATATTATATATAGTATAATACTATAACTTATATATATACATATAAATTATATATATATTATATATATAATAACGTATATATATATATATATATTATATTATACTATTATTGTTGTGTAAATTATGTATTTTTTCATATTTCATTTATTATTTCGTTTGTTTGCTCTTCGCAATTAAGGGCCCCTTTACCTGCGTGGGCCCCCCGCACCCGCGGGTCTGCGGGCCGTTAGTTACGCCCTGAATATAATATAAGTATATTATTTATTATAAATATATATATCTATATAAATATATATAATATTTATATATATATAGTATAATATATAAAATATACTATATACTATATATATATATATATATATATATATATAATATAATATTATCTATATAATATATATATATATAATAATATAAATATATATATAATAAATATATATATTATATAATAAACTCACTCAAATAACAATAACTATAATACTATATATATATATATATAATATATATTGGTGATGAGAGGTATGTGTGTGTGTAGGTGTGTGTGTGTTTTGATCGACGTAACCATTTATAAATAGATAAAAAGTATGTGCCTTTAAAAGCGTAACGCTAATGAGTGTCTCAGAATTGCCTCTTTGCTCGAGTGAGGCAGCCTTTATGGCGTAAATGTTACTTTAATCATTGCGGAGAGAATATCATCGAAGAAAAGAAATGTGTTCGATAAATTTATGCAATTGTGAGAGCATGCGCGCGCGTCTTCTCGTGTTTTCCAATTGTCTTTCATTTATTATTGATATGCGCATGCGCGAGGACTTTTTTTTTATTCCCGCGAAAAATCAAGCGCGTAATAATTCTCCCGCGAAAATATTTAACCGCAAATGTTGTCACAGTGAATTAAAAAAGTTCGTAGAGTATTTTTTTTTGTGGAAAAGATTCGTATTTGTTATTAGTATTAGAAAATATCATTGTGACGTCATTACATACAAAATACGTATTTATTTCTTATAATATTAAAAAATAAATAGAAAAAAGTATTTGTTAAAATCGAGGATACAAAGTAATGGGGTAAAGGGGGGTATGGGATAATTTCAGCGCCCGTTCGTGGGTATTTCTTTTTTTCCTTTTCTTTTTTTTTAATTGCGAAAACAATGTAGAATGTTTTATTTCGAATAAAAACAATCTTAGTACTAAAGGAACACCCAAGCAGACATGGAAATAAAAAATATATTTTTTTCATTTCTTTTATTTTTTTTTTTTATTATTAAACTTTTAAATTTTATTTTTATTAATTTCTTTTTTCTTGATGAATAATTTTGACAATAGTAAATTATTCCTTTCTTTGATATAGGATATGTTATACTACTACTACTCACACACCCTATATATATATATTAATACCTCACTCCACTACTAACACTACCTAATTATATAAACCATATATAGACTATAATCATATTATATTATTATAATAAATTATCATATAATAATATAATATAAATAATATATATCTATATATATATTATATATTTATATATGGACATTTATAAGTGGTTGACTCCGTAAATATTAGGTTAGGTTAATTTGGTTGTTGGTTAGGTACGGCTTTGAATTTACGGTTAGTTTTTGGTAGGTTGGGTTAGTTAGGTTTGGTTTCAAAAATTCTAATGTATTACCTTAAAATATTAAAATAACGATACATTAATTATTGTTTTTCGCTCAAACTCACCACCACACATTATAAATAGCAATATATATATAATATATATATTATAATATAATACCTATAATATAATAATATATATATATATATTATAATACATACCCAAACCCATACATACATAAATATATTATATATATATAATATATTATATATATACCCCCCCACTATTACTATAATAATAATAAATAAAATATATATCTTATAATAATAATACAAACTATATATACCAACCCATATATACACTGTATAATATCTAATATATATAAATAATATAATTATATACCACTCTGTACATTACTACTATATATATATACTATATAATATCTGAGTAACTAATATACTATATATTCAATATATATATAACCCATACTCTTATAATTGCTATAATAATTTATATTAAATCCTATTCTCAATTTGGCGATCTAAAATAATAACACTACATACATATATAATATTACTATAATTAATAATAAATAATATAATAATAATAATAATAATAATAATAATAATAATAATAATAATAATAATAATAATACCAGAAGTAAAAGAATATTTAGATGAAAGAGGAGGAGGTGTTCGAGAGAGAAGAGGGAAGAAGAGAAGAAGAAGAAGAAGAAGAAAAGAAGAAGAAGAAGAAAGGAAGAAGAAGAGGAAGAAGATAAAAGAAGAAGAGAAAATAAGGAAGGAAGAAGATAAAATAGAAAAGAAAGATGAAGAAGAAGAATAGTGAAAAGAAGAAGAAAGAAGAGAAATATAGAAAGAGAGACAGAGAGAAGAAAAAGAAATTAAGAGAAGAAGAAGAAGAAGAAGAAAGGAATGATGAAGTCATAAAGATTTTTCAAAATTCCTGATTTTTCTTCCCCTTTTCTTCTTCTTCTTTCAAAAAGAAGGAAATGATTTTAAGAACGAAAATGATCACGATTTACATCGTATAATTGTTTTATAATTAGGACTCTTTTATCTTATTACAAAACCTTCCTACGGCCTCTCAACCCCCTCCCAATATATATATATATATATATATATAATATATAATATAAACTATATATAGTATAGTATATATATAGTATATATATATAAGTATATATATATACTATAATCATTTAATAAATACCAAAAATAGTAATCAATTCTAGTACATTAACTCATATATGTATCAAAGCTGCAGTTTTACTATAATCATAACCAAATACTAATAGTAACCAAATTAACCCTTTGAGTCCGGATGCGACGAAACATTACTTTATCAGTATCCAAAACGCCTTCAGTTAAATACCTTGTACTATAGTATAATATACTATATAATATATATATATATATATATATATATATATATATATATTATAACAAGCTTAACACCCTGCCCCCATACCCACCGACTCGTGAGTGCTCGAAAAATAATAAAATATAGCTTCAATACCATAAGTCTATATAAGCCTATAAATAAATTAAAGAGAAAGGATAATCTGTCAGTAAATATGCTTTAAAAATAGAATTTGGAGACTTTATAACTTTTTTCATGTTCATTTTCTAAACTTTTTTTATTTAAGTTTTCTTTGATTACGGATCATTTCAATCATTTCGTATAAGTTTCATGAAAATCGACCTTTGTCGCTATATTTGATAATTTGGTCTTGGGTTGGCCGGGCATCGGAAAATTATTGCCACACACCCGCACCAAGGTAAGACGCCACCACGCACCGCACCGTACCGAGCACAGCACCGCACCAAAAGTCACTTTTGTCGCACCGCACCACACCTTTATGTTTCAATCCGCACCGCTCTCCGCACCACGCACCGGACCTCTATATTTTTAAAATTACACCGCACCGCACCGGTACAAAATTGTGCGCACCACGCACCGCACCTGGTTGTGTCGGCCAACCCTAATTTAGTCCATAGGCAAATATGAAATTTAGAGGCTTATTATTTCATATTTGGCAACTTTATTAAAGGTGATATTTGAAGACGAAGAGAGAGAGAGAGAGAGAGAGAGAGAGAGAGAGAGAGAGAGAGAGAGAGAGAGAGAGAGAGAGAGAGGAGAGAGAGAGAGAGAGAGAGAGAGAGAGAGAAAAGAAAGATAGAGAGAGAAGAGGATAGAGAGAGAGAGATACAAAGAGAAAGAGCGAGAGAGAGTAGAGATAGAGAGAGAGAGAGAGAGAGAGAGAGAAGAGAGAGAAGAGAGAGAGAGAGAGAGAGAGAGAGAGAGAGCTGAAAATTAATAAAAACATTTCCTAACGATTTAGTAAGGAAAAATAATGTAATTGTTGAAATTAGCGTAGTGTAAAAACATCGATTTATTTAACGATAATCGATTTATCGATAAACTACCTGTGCAACGCGACCAAAATAAATAAAAAAATAAAATAATTATATTATTTTTTAGGTTAAATCGCATAGAAAAGCACACAACCTACTATTTATATTTTGTTAGGTATACACTGATAATCTGTCTACTTAACAAATCATTATCAGTAAGCTAGCTTATGAATACCTGAGAAATAGAGAAATGCATTATAATTAAATTGAAAATATAAATATATATATATTATATATATATATATATATAATATATGTATATATTATATATAATATAAATAATATATATACTATAGTATTATTATTTAACGAAGTTTAACGTCATCAAACATGGGTAGGAAATATATACATATAAATAACAGTTATCGGAAAAAATCGATATTCCGTTATCACATTACGATAATCTCAACAATTACCAAAAACAATAATAACGCCATTCTATAACACACAAGACGAGTAAAGTCCTCGAAAGTGTCCTGAGATCTGTAGAATGGATAAGATCTTCTTGTTATCTATTGGCGGATATATAATATCATATATCTATAATATATATATATATAATATATATATATATATTTATTATAATTATATTATATTACTATATATATATATTATAATATATAGGCACCTTCCCCTTTAAAGGAATGTTACACATAAAAATGTTACAATATCAATATCGGTGAAACCCTATCGTCTAACCATACACTGTAACGTGTTAACTTAAACTCCAATAGAAGAAAGAGAAAAAAGTTGGCCATCATTGTGCTTTTTATATCATGTTAATTTCTTTATATGTAATTTATGTTTTTCCACATTTTTTTTTATTTTAGTTTTATTAATTGTTCGAGCCGACGGTGGGCCAGAGGGGGGAACGAAGTCCCCCCGTCGTCCCCCCGCTGAGGCCGAGAGACCTGACTCTGTTGACAATCTTTGGCGTTCTAGCCTGGTATCACCGTTAGTTTAAAAAATAAACAAAACTATTGCAACCTTGACGCACTATTGCCTGAAATAATCGAAAAAAAATCGTTTACATCGCTCGTTCGATATATATCCTCGTTCAACTCCTTTTAAGCGAAGTTCCTTATATATATATAATATATATAATATATATAATATATATAATATATATTATAGTATATATATATATAATATATAATATATATATATAATATACTATATATATAATATATATATATATATATATATATATATATATAATATAATATATATACTATATAAATATTATATAATATCATATTATATATATATATACGATAATATATATATATATAAATATATATATAATTATATATATATATATATATATACTATATATAATATTATATACTATATACTATATACTATATATATATATATTAATATAATATAATATATATATATATATTATATATATATAAATATATATATACTTAATATATATATATAATAAATATATATAATAATCTATTATATATAATAATATAATATAAATATATAATAGATATATACTATATATCCATATATATATATATATATAATTTTTACACTAATACGTGCCAAAAATATCACTAATATTCTTTATTAAGAAATTTTATAGCCAATTTATAGATATTGAATAAAAAATAATATTTCATAACTTAGTCTCTAATTGACAGGATGTTTGTTATCCGTATATCTTTAGTACTAATAATAATATTTTTATTATTATTATTATTGTTGTGGCATTTTTATGTACGTAAAAGACAATGGGATATAAAAGTAAAACGAATAAAAAGTACGAAAATCTTATTAAAAAGTACTAAAATCTATTAAATGTATTATTTATTGTGGCGTTTTAATATACGGAAAAAGACAACGGGATATAACTTTTATGAGCTTCACTAAAGTATTAATATCTTATATATTTATTAGTTATTTTTTTATGTAATTGAGTGTTGACATTGTTTTTAATTTATAAACTTTGTTAAAAATGTATTAGATTATTGTTAAAGCTATTAAAATCAAGTGAATAAGTTAATTAGGACAAAATTAGGACACTTTCTGAAGTTTCGTGTTATCGGAATGTGGAATGTGTAGGTGACTTTTCACTAGATTTTTTCAGGCTTTTGCTTACTTAAAAACTCGTAGAACAAAGCCCAGAATATGGAAATGGGGAGGTGGGAGGGTGTTAGAACTTAGTGTAGGAGTTTCTGGGGAGAGGAGCGGGAATCATGGAACCTCCACTGGCAACTGGACTTCGTTGTGATTTACAAAATTCACAACTCTCTAAATAATCTTTTGGCAACTCTTCCGAAGGAAATATTATTCGCTGAAACAATTTGTAGAACGATCCTAAGTTACCCGAGGCAAACAAATTTGCTTTTTATGATGATTTTTTTCACCTTTTTTTTATTTTCAACTTGAACGTTAGTATATAATATATTTATTAATTATAAATGATAAAATTTCGTCTTTAATTAAAGATGCTAAATATGAAATAAATAAATCTCCAAATTTTCATGCTTTAAACCAAACTTTTTGGGTTTTTCCCCCTATAGACGTCAGGATTATCCATTATAGCGTACCCCAGCTGATTGTAACCGATTTTCATGAAACTTATTAGGAAATGTTTGAAATGATCGTAAGAGGATAAACGTAACTATAAAAGTTATGAGACTGAAAAAGTTAGAAAGTCTCCAAATTTCAAATTTAAAGCTAATTTGCTGCCAGATACTTCTTTTTAAATTTTTCAATAAGTTCATGTAAACTTATGATTTGAACAGCATTATTTTATTTTTTCAGCACCACGGGTCGGTGAGTACGGGCCCGAGCCCCCCATAAATAAATGTTCATGTGCCATTTCTTAACGACCTGGTAAAAAGTAACCCATTCCTATAACACAATAAGTCCTTTCTACCTACATCAATATAAAAATTTTATCGTGAAAATATCATGAAAAAAATATTACCAGCAAGGCAAAATTTCAAACTTGTAACCTAACCTAACCTAACATATTTCAACAATATTTCCTATAATATTTGAGAAGCAATGATAAAATACTGCAAATGAGTGATGCATTTTCATGTCACCCTGAGATTTTCTTTCCATATACCTCGATCGATACCCAGGTATGTTTCATCTTTAAGTGCCTTTGGACAGTGATCGGCAACACGAGAAATATAATTCAAAACGTAATTAATAAACTTGTCACTCAAATGCCGCCTCAACTAATAAATTGGTTTTATAAACTTGTCTTTTATATATATATTAGTGATGTTTATGCCATCCGCATTCACAATTCACGATTTTAAAACATCCGCATCCGCAATTATTAAATGCTGATGTTGCGGATATATAAAATATTTAGTTATTAATTTGTAATGAATAATAAAATAATATTTTTTTCATTCATAATATATATATATATATGATAATTGATATATATATATATATATATAATATATATTATATTATATATATAATTTATATATATATATTATATATATATATATTAATATATATATATATATAATATATATTCTATATAATATTATATATAATATAATATATTATATATCTATATATATAATTATATATATACATATATGATATTATATAATAAATAATTATAATATATATATATATATATATAATATATATATTATATAATATTTATATTATATTAATATGAGATATATAATATATTATATATATATTATAATATATATATATATATAATAGTAATATATTATATTATATATATATATAACCTTTCACCCTGCCATCAGCTTCCAAACATTATAATTATATTCATTTAATATTATGAAAAATATTTTTTCATGATTTTGCATTAGTTTTTCTAGACATGGCCCCTGCCAGCAGAAAGAAATAGAAAAATAAAATAAAATACTGTTTAGGTCTTTTACAACGCAGAAATATATTTAATTAATTATATCATTTGCAAAAATTTATTTAATCTATAGATAAAATCGAACTCTCAATAGCAAACTATGGCACAATAGCTCAAAAGCAACAAAAATTCCCAATAGCAGCTTTTTTTTCTATTTTTTGCATCATAGATTGAGACACTGAGAGCATATAAAACGGCTATTAATTATCAGTGGTTGCATAGTTTTGATTGGTAAAAAATTACTTAAATTTCTTGTTTACGTATAATATTATGGCGTCAAAGAAAAATGTTGTGTGTAAATACTTCATGGAGGAGTTAAATGACTTTGTAAAATTTTTTCTTTGCGATAAAAGTTTTCCAAAGAAAAGACCAGGAACGACTTCGTTGGAAAATCATTTAAGATCGAAACACAAAGAACAGTTTAAAGATGTAAATGACGAAGAAACACGCCAAAAAGAAGATAAAACGGAAAGGAAAAAAGCTGCTGCACAACAAATGAAATCTAATATTCATGCTAGAAAACATTGGGATACAAATGATAGCAAATCTAAGGGAGTGGATAAATTTATAGCCGAAATGATAGTGATGGATGATCTCCCCTCTGGGCTTAATAATTTGGATTGTACAATACATAAAATACAGTTAACATTTAAAAGTGGAGTAGACTCTAAAAAGGAAATAAACTATAGTAGAGTTAAAAAAAAATTTCAAGAGATTCCAAATGCGTGTTTTAAACGTTTTACATTATTCGCTCACAAGATGTAACATCAATTTGTATATGGTGAAAAGAACCGAAGAATTGAAGTAGTCGCTTCGTTTGTATGTTGCTAGCAAATCCAAAATACCTGTTCTTAACAATTTAGAGTGGATAATATTGTATGGATATGAGAAATCTTTAAAGCCTTACGAGGTAATTACATTAAAAATTAGCGAATCTACATCTACAATTGGGGATGTCATACCTTTTATAGTTAGCCTTAAAACCGCTGTTGAGAAAACTGTATTTAATAAATTGATACATATCTGACAAATATCGACATTGCTTAAAATGTAATGAGAAGGGGAAAGCAAGTCGATAGTAGTTACATGAAACACAAACTTTGAATGCCGAACTTTAAACAGAAGTTTACGTGACATATAAAATGAGCATAGGTATAAATAAGTGGCACATCTTAATCCAAGGTATAAAGGGAATTTTTTTTCTGGTCTGCATGATTAATTAAGTAAAATGTTCTCTAACTCGACTTTGTGACGACATGAAATTTGAAAAGAAATATTCAAAGGATGCTGAATTAGAAAGAGAACACGAGAGAGAGAGAGAGAGAGAGAGAGAGAGAGAGAGAGAGAGAGGAGAGAGAGGAGAGAGAGAGAGAAGAGAGAGACGCAGAGAGAGAGAAGAGGAGAGAGAGGAGAGAGAGAGAGAGAGAGAGAGAAGAGAGAGAGAGAGAGAGAGAGAGAGGAGAAGAGAGAGAGATGAGAGTTTTCTTACCAACTAACCTTTGTTCCAGTACGCGTACTCACTAAATGGAGACTGAATATAATTCTTTCTTCCAGTAGTGATGACGAAGAGGAGAATATGTCAAGCATCTCATCACTGGACTCCATAGTAAAGCATCACAAGGAAAGAAAAGACTGAGGGTCTTAAAAATGTGGACAAGTATAAACATAAATAACAAGCAACAGAAAGTATGCAGATTTTGGCAAAAGCTTGAACTCTGGATACTACCAACATGATTACTAGAACTCGACCTCCGAGCAGATATTTAGCCTCATGTGAACAACTTTAACAATTGGCGCTGGTCACAAATCCAAAAACAACAACCCTAAGTGAGCATCCCCCCGACTTCATAGAGATAAGAACAAAACGTTAAGCTTGTTTTTAAACAAAAATCTCGTGCTCAATATAATAAAAATAAATTTGAGTATTAACAAGGAATAAATGAAGTTGACCTATAATAAAGTTTGTGCATTAATAAAGAATAATATAAAGTTAACTAACATGTAATATTTCTAAATTGAACCAACTTTTCAAAATGAGTGGAGGGTGGGCGAAAGTGGCTTGGTGGGAAAAGAAAACCAACGATCAATAAAGTTGACATTCTTCGAACCCATAATCTTAGAACATCAACATGTAAATAGTAAGCAGACATAAAAGCTCTTCATTATTTTTACAACACGCTCTTCCAAGGTCAAACGGATTAAATCTATGCTATATATATATATTATAATATATATATATATATAATAACTATATATATATACAATAATATATTAGTAATATAATATATATATATATATAATATATAGATATAATAAACACTGTATCCATTTATATATCAGCGAAATCAGAAAATATACCAATATCACAATATGAAATGTACAACTGAATATCCGCAATCGCTCATCGGATGTGAAAAAATTAGCATTCACGATACCGACATCCGAGGAATATAAAGATTAGACATTCGATAAATAACCAGATATACACGACTATATATAATATATAATATATATAATATTAATATATAAATATAAAATATATAAATACATATAGTTAAATATATATTATATATATATATATATATATACTATATATTATATATATAATATATTATATAAATAACAAATATTATATATATAATTAATATCTAAAATACTATATATATTAATATATATATAATAATATATATACTATATAATAATATATATTAAATATATTGCAAGTATGTAAAACCTAATAAATTCTACGGAAATTACAATGATATATATTTTATAATATAATGATATTTTTAATTTGATATTTTAAACGCTATATAATAATAATAATAATAATAATAATAATAATAATAATAATAATAATAATAATAAAATAATAATAATAATTTAATAATAAATAGGAAAGTTGCCTTCACCAGTTTTGTTTTAAAATATTTTTTTTTTTTAAATTTATTATTATTATTATTATTGTTATTAGTTCTTATATTGTCCAGTAATTCAACATTTTATTATGCCTTATTTGTTTTTATCTCATTATTATTAATTATTACTTGATTATTATTATTATTATTATTATTATATTATTATTATTATATGTCTTTGCTGCGTTGAAAGTCTGTTGATACTTTTGCCGATTGTCGGAAAGAATTTTTTGGAGATATTTTTTTTCAGTGTTAACGTGCAAATAGGAAAAGTGGAAACACTCAATATTTGTCACGACATAAGTCGCGGAAGTTTACTTATGAGTAATCTCGAATAAAGCAAAATCGCCCAATTTTGAATGGTCAGATTTATGTCGTCATATTTGCGGAAGTTTGTTTATGAGATGTCGCAAATAAAGTGCAATTTTGACAAGACCAACAAGTCGCAAAAATTTACTTATGATATCGCAAATAAAGCTTAAACTCACAATTTTTAACAAGACGGATTTTATGTCACGTTAACTTATGAGGTGTCACTAATAAAGCTCAATTTATAGTCTTCACTGCAATAACTAGTTGCTTCGTAAAGTGTTGAAAAGAGCCGTGATGCATGTTGAATGTTGAAAATAAATCCCGATATGTTTAAAATGCAACTCGCGATGTGTCACGACACCAAAATGTAAGGACACTAAATGTAACGACACTAAAATGTCAGGACGCTAAAATGTCACGAAACTAAAATGCAATGACCCTAAAATGCAACGACACTAAAATGTCAGGCTACTAAAATGTCACAACACCAAAATGTCACGACACCAAAATGTCGCGAAACTATTATTCATCCGTTAATTATTTTTGGCTCGCCTCAACCTCCGATTCAATCGTATTAAAATTGCCCCGCTTCAGCTCTGACTCCGTCTCAGCCCTATCAATTTAAAATTGCTGGTCTCCCGTCTCCGAATCCGGTTTTACCCCGCTCCATCATTTAAAAATTAATCGGCTCCTACCCCATCATTTCAAAAATACCCTTTTTCCTGCAGCTTCGACCCCGGCTCCGGCTCAGCAGCACTGCTTTATATAATTTGCTTATTAAACAATTATATTATTTGCTTATTAAACCATCAGGAGTTTTTTAAAAAGGTTTTGTGATATAAAAAAAAACTAACGTAACCTAACTTAGGGCTGATACTGGGCCAATATATATAATTAAATATATATATTTTTAAATATATATAATATATAATAAGCTAATTATATATATATAATATATATTAAAATATATAAATATATATATATATAATTAATTATATAATATTATATATATATATATAAATAATATAATTAAATAATATATAAAACAATATATATATTAATAATATAATAGTAATAATAATATATAATAATATATAATATATATAATATATATATATATATAATATTAATATATATATATATATATATAATATATATATATATATATGTTGTGTGTGTGTAGTACAGGTTTTGGAGTAAAAATTTTAATTTCGTAGCATAAAACATAAATCTTTAAATTTATTATCCAAATTATTGTAAATATGCGTGAAAGTGAAGAAGTGTGAACGTCCGTAAAAAAAGCTCATTTTACTCTAAAGAGACGAGGATATTATATATATAAATGTATAAATACATTATTTTGGCTCATTAGAAAAAGTTGTCGGACGTTTGGGGCGCCTCGATGCGGTCCTTCATCTTCATCTGGAAAGTCATAAAAATTCGGTTCCTGACAAGCGTGAAAAAGACTGTTTTATCGAGGTATGAAAAGACCGAGTTGTTTATATACAAAGTTTTTTTTTTATCTTCTTTTTAGTTATGTAATGGAAGAACGAAATATTGGGGTCAATGGTCAGGTCATTATCAATAACTGATTTCATGACGGTTAATTTTTTAAAACGAAAATTTTGTTGTGAAAAACAACACTGAATAATCGATTTGTTGTACTCGACAAGACAGAAAAATTATTTAGAGTAAATGGCAACCAACGAACCAACCAACTAACTAACTAACTATCCAACCAACAGACCAACCAATCAACCAAGTAACTCATCTTTCTGGTTTTTTAATTTCGTTTAGGTGTTAATAAAAAGTAATCTCAACTCATCTAAGAAATTTTTTGAGAGAGAAACACGCTGGACCAAGAATAAATTAATTGAAGCTTTTACACAAATTTGCAACAAGTAGGCATACCAACTTGTATAAGATAGGCATACTAACTTATATTTAGGCATACCAATTTAACATACAAGGTAGGAATACCAATTTAAATAATATTATATCGTATAAAAGAGGTGTACCAACACTTAATATTATAGGTTACATAAAAACTATATATAAAAAAAATATTATTAATATTAAATAACATGGAATTATAATGTATTATAAAAATTTAAAAGAAAAGATGATAACTCTATTTAATTATTAATGTCATTATTATTGAAAATGTAGTATTGAGTCTAATTAATCTCACATTCTAAACGAACTCGATCCATTAAACATATTAAGTTATAACTTTTCATGAATCATTATTATTCAGTTTGTTTAGTTTTTAAAATTATTTATTAGTTGGAAGTGTAAATGAACAAATGTCTTATGAGAATAATTTGTATTATTGAGATTCAGATTTATATATTATTGAGTATTCTTACTTTTTATATTTATTTATTTTTATTTTTATTTTAAATTTTTAATTTTATTTTTATTTTATTTTTTAATTTTTACTCGTTTGTATTTTTATTTTAGTGTTTATTTTATTTTTTTTTTATTTTTTTTTTTTTATTATATTTTATTCTCTAGTTTTATTTATAAATTTCTATGTTTATTTATTCTCTTTTATATTATTGTTTATTATTATCTATTTATTTCTATATTAGTTTTCTTTATTGATTATTTTTAAATTATTTTTAATTATTTTTATTATTTTTATTATTTTTACTATCTATATATTATTTTTAATTGATGGTGTGATAATTCATATTTTCAGACATTCTAAACTATATTTAAATATAGATATTTTAGTATTTTGTGAAATGATTTTTTGTTTAGGCCGTCAACTTATTTCTTATGTAGTTCACTATATTATTTTTATTATATTCTCTATTATCTTTATCTTCGTCCACATATATACTTATATATTGAGTAATTATCCTATATATTAAATTATTTATTGAATCTGTCATTATAAATTATTATTATTATATCAATTGAATCGTATTATATGTATTATACAAGTTTGATATCTATTATTACAGACATTATCACTGGAGTTATACAATTACTTTAGTTGATCCCTCTTGTACAAAGATTCGGAGTGTAGGAATGACTGATGAAACAGCATACCAGCACCATCAAGAGCGGAGGAATCAGAACAAGAGTTAGGCAGAAGATCCAGTGAGGGGTAATGACGTAAGTCGAAAAAGAAGAATCCGCCACATCCTCCTCGTCTCCCTATTACTAACCTTGCTCCACCCACGTAGCACGGAGCTCAGAGAGCAGATGTCACAATGAATATACCTAGGGAGACTGACCTACAGACGGGCTCCAAGGGACTGCGATCGTACCCATCTCACTGAGATGTACATACAGTGTCACGCGACAATAGTGGGCGGTTCACAAGCATGCCTCGTAGAAACAGAAATCTCTTAGCTTAATACTCGATACTCGAGTGCACAATCCATTCTTACCACGAGGAGGGCGATAGATGTTAACCTTGCAACGCAGTCATGAGTATGTGATGTGTGACGACTCTACCCTATATTTCGGCACGCATCATCGTACCTTCTCGAGCCTCTAGCCAAAACTCTACGTATTCCTTCGCACTACCGGATCACATACAAGTTACTGACACACAAGAAGTAAATCCACATGTTACTAATTGACGATATACATCCTACAAGACCGACGAAGTCGTAACCCAAACACACAATTCAACCACTATAAATATAATACACCCGTTTAATAATTAAACTAGAGACACACATCACCGAGGATAGAGAGATTTCTCAAGACGAGATCGAAGCGTTTCCAACATTACGAAATCCAAATTCATGTACTTAGAGTTTGAAGTACATACGCACAATACATATACACCATTATACTATACTACACCTACACTTAGACCCGTGATATATAGTTCATTCCTAAAAGTATATGAATCGATGTCCATACGAATTACACATCTAATACACACTCCACTGAGATATTTGAGAGAGAGATGAACAACATAAAGATTAAAACAATCAATTAGAGGACATCTTAATTACGGTAAATATCTATACTTCTTAATATTAACCAAGGACAGAATAAAAAGAAGGTATCTAGTCAACACTAACTGAGAGAAAAACATTAACAACAGGATAAACAAAACTAGAGAACCCTACCAAATTAGACAGAACTCCATAAACAGGAACTCCAGAGACACACCATATACGTATATACAGCTTCCAAAACACATCAAAATAAACGCAAAAGAGAAAATTTAATATCAAGATGTGAAAAATCCCTAGCTTTTCACTACAATCACTCTAAACACAAAACAATATTATTATCATAAATACATACATAACGATTAACCATTAACATATCCGTTACTCAGATGTCATAACTAATTCCAACATAACATATTAAAATTAAATCACATATAAAATAATAATATCAGAACATAATTTAAAGAGTCCAGTATATGCAAAAACTACACTTAACATTTCACAATCTATAACTCGCACGAGAGAAATAAGACACTCACATCAATATCTCTATAGCATCATTATTATGCTAAAAAAAAAAAAAACAGCTTAAATCTGTGGCAAACAGACTCCTGTATATATTTACAGCGCATCTGCATAAATCCACTACTACTAAATGCATATCTACTACTTAAATTTTGTACAGATAAAGATAGAATTTACATTCCAGACATTTAATTGTGTTTTACTCAACGATGATAAATAATTATTATAGATAGGATATATAGATTCCTCAGTGAAATAGATTCCAAAAGATCTACTATAGCCAGGAGAAAATGGTGAAATGAAACTATAATCTTGTGTCACTTCAGGTGATCACATAAAGAACTTAAAAGAATTAGTTTATTAAAAATGGCTTTGAGCGATGCCCATGACGCATTAAAGAGAAACGTAAGAATATTACCATTTCATCTAGTCCGGATCGCTGGCGACTCCTTCGATATTTACCATACTGGAGAAAATCACGCATTGAAATAATCCAGCTATATTAGTAAATTGCCAGCGGAAACTATTGAAAGTAATTTATATAACGCCATTATAGTATGACAACGAAATGATTAGTTTAGAATGATGTATTGTTGTAAAATATATTATATATTATTTAGATATAAATAATTTAATTGTCAATATTTTTATAAATCTATTGACATTCTTTATATATTCCTTTATATCATATACATATATATATATACTACACTAAATTGTTCATGTCTTTGTACGATTAACCCTGATACCAATAAAATCCCTATCATTTGTTTCAGGGTTATTTGAATATCTATAACAACTATATTAAAGAACCGCGCTCTATATTACAGAATAATATATCTCACACAAATAAGGTTATAAATAATATAATTATAAATTATAATAATAATTAATTATATAATATATATATAAAAAAAATAATATAACTTTAAATATTTAATTATGATTTATAATATGTCGGGGCCAATCTAATTATTATATTATTATTAATATATTAATATTATATTATATTAATTATATATTATATTTAATATTATTTATATAATTATTATATATATATTAATATAATTATTATATATTAATTATTATAATTTAATATTATTATGATTATTAATTTAAATTAATTTTATAATATTATTTATTTATTATTTAATATATATATATTTTTATAATATTATTATTATTATTCATTTATTATTATTATTTTATTATTAATAATAATTTATATTATTTATTCAACTATTTTTATAATAAATTATATTAATTATAAAATACTTATATAAATTTATTATCTATTAATTATTTAAATAATTATTATTATTATTTATTATTATTATTTTTATTATAATTAATTATTTATATATTATTTAATATATATTTAATTTATATATTATATACTATAATTTATATATAATAAATAAGCCATATATATTATTATTATTAATTTTATAGTAGTAGTACGCTAAAAGATTACAGTGTAAGTTAAGTTAGTATAAGTATAAGTTAAGATATAGTATTATCACTAGTTATATAATGATTAAGTTGAGATTATAATAGTTAAAAAAATTATGGGGTCGATAACATATATAACATTATTATTATTTTATATTCTAATATTATATTATTTCTTAAATTATTGTTCCTGCTAAAATAAAAATATTATACTAGTATATAGCTAAATAATATATATATATATCGTTTAGAATATATTTTTTACCATATGAGTTACTATTTTATAAATAAATATATATTATATATCCATATTTTTTAATTTGATATTTACGGAAAGTTATATGTATGTCAGTTAACTAATATAAAATTATTTAATATGCAAACGTTTGAAATATAATCTGAGATTGAAATAAACTTATACTAAAAATTAATAATTATCTATAAATTATCTATAAATTATATGCAATTAATGTATAGTAATGAATCCATGGTGTGGGATAAAAGTTACAATCTATATTATGTATATATCTTTCCTATTACAATATATAATTTTGGGTTCCATAATAATTACCTATATTCAGATTACAACCGGGATTAACAATAAAATTTAGATTAACCAAAATTACCGAGGCCGATATTACAGTCCATGTTCGAAGAATCAGTATATGTTTTTAATATAGAAAATATATCTATTATATTATAATGTAAAACACAAGAATCTATCATAAATGTAACTTTCTCTAGCCCATATATACACTAAGATTTAAAGAAGACAATATTGAGTCAGTGTTGTTTGAGTCTCATGTAAATTAATCTAATTCAGAGCAAAGAATTTCATTGTACATACGTGCAGAACTTCATTCAGATATTGAACTTCACTTTACACCTACTCATCTGAGAACTGTCTTAACCTGAGGTATTCATCAGTGGTTGTTCGAGCAATCAGATGTTACAAAGGGATAGATCATCAAATATCGTTACGGTCTTCAATGAATCTAGATGTACATGATGCATTATCGAATTATTTAAAACTCCATAGATACTTATATAAAATTTAAAAGAGAACCTTATTCTTTTGAATATGAAATCACTATATGAAGGAGGAGGAGGAAGGAGAGGTGAGACCGGAAGGGAAAGCGTGGGGGGGGGTCGCGCATCTGGATCTTGAAATATATTAATCGCGAGTATTGTTAAACACATGCCAAAAACAATCTAGAGACAAATTGAGCGAATATGTCTATTTTTCGTGATATATTTTTCTTCGCGCGAGACTTACGTATAACATTGACTGCTTCCTGGCTATTGGCCGGTACCTTTTGACAGTGATTCACGCGTGAGCGCTCGTACCGATTTTGTATCACTGAAGGTGTTTCTATGAAATAATATTTTAATATGACCACTTGTATAAAAAAGAAATGCAAAGGTACCACGGGAAGACAGAGCACACCTAATGGATCAAATATCTAAAATAGGATTCTCCAAGGGAACATGATCAGCCTGTCTTCAGTGATAAGGAGCTGTCAAACGTCAAGACACTGATAAATCAGCAGGGACATGCACGAACTCTCCACTCATAGACTATGTGTTTATGAAGCTACCAGCGGAAAAGCAATAATTGTAGAAATATAAATTACTTTCAATTATATATATAATTAAATAAAACTGACACACGGCAATAAAAGTCGAAATATATTAGGCCTATATATATATAATAATGTACCCTTATCTACAAACGTAGTCCACTATAAACTAATATACTGATTCTATTAAATAGAACTGTCATAGAGCCATAAATTATATACCTGACTTAGGTCACTAAATAGTAACTCCAACATTAATATCAAAAATTAATATAATTATAATATTACAAATTATGAGAGGATTTTATTATGTATTCCATTTTTATATCGAATATAATTAGTATTATAATATTAAATATTATGACATATTTACTAATATCAATAAATAAAAAATAACTATATAAGATAAAATAAAAAATATAATCATATTTATGTAAAATATATATATATTATTTCATAACATTTAAAATCCTATATATTATTTATTTATAATTATTTAACTATTATTATATATAATTATATATATTAATAATTATATTATTATATATTATTTGTAATTATTATAAAATTATATTGTATTAATATTGTAATATTGTTAGTCATTTTGATAATTATGTATATATTAATTATTTAATTAATTATCTAATATAATTATTATAATCTGCTAATTATATTTATTTAGTTGTTTTATATAATGATATATAAATTACAATCTTAATATTATATATGAGATAATTAAAATAAATAATTATAAATTATATAAAATTATAATAATTAAAATAATTGTAAATAGATAAGAAATTATATAAATTAAATTAAATTGATTGGATAAAAAAAATTAATATTTTACCTCATTAAGTTCATTTTATTAACTAAAATGGGATTATGAGATCATATTTTTGCACATTCAGAGAGTTCCAATAAATATTAAATATATATTAATATATTATAATATTTGTAATAATAATATATAATTATATATTATATATAATAATATATAATATATAATATATGTAATATATAATATAGTATATATATATATATATATTATTTATTACATGATATACCACCACTGCACTAGGGCAAATAATGTACTTTCATAAGGATGAGGCAAAAAAATAAAATAATTTTAATAATAAATATCAAAGTAATAATAAAAAATTCTATAAATAAAGAAAAATAAAAATTAATAATAAGAAAGTAATCATATTTGTAAAAGTAATAATACTAACGCAAATTCACCCTCAGGTGCGGCAGACGCGGGACTTAAATAGGGAAGATTAAATATGGAAGGGGAGGGAAAATAAAAAAGTAAGGCAAGTGAGTTCCACTAAAACAGATGGTGGCTGGAAAAGAAAGGAGGTTCCACAAATAACGAGTGATCTCACTTGAGTCCATCCATATTATATTACACAACAATATTTCATGAGAGACAAGGCACCCTCTTGTTGTTACGAGGCGACGTAGTAGGTAGGAGAATGGAGAGGAGTCAATTCTCAGCGAGCATCCAGCCGTTGTAAATACCTATTATAAAATATAAGAGATAGGTGCACCACGTCACGTAACGCAGAGAAAAGGGTCAAGGAGTTACAGAGAGTAATGGTACATAGTTTATAAGCCTCTTAGATTAAGCTTCAACTCTATCCAAATGGAAGGTGGAACCAGGATCTACCCCAAGATGTGAGGGAACAGTAATTTTATCCATATGGCAGGGAGCGGAATAAGGAGCGCATTAATAGAATGAAGAAAGAAGCTAGGAAAAGTAATTCATGAGCAGAAGTAAAAAATTCACGCGGAACAATTCTGAAACGAAGAAGGTTTCTCCGAGCTTGGTTGAAGTGCTCATTTTAGCACTAATCCAACTCCCCGCAGATCTCTATGTTGATGTGAGGTCTCAAGATCAAATTCGACCGTATATGTAAAATTGTTTAAGCTCCTAGTAAAATAGTTTTTAGGGCATGTTTACAGGGTAAGACACATATATAGAGCTCGAATCGAAAACGGATAGCCCAAAGGTTGGGGAAAGGCATAATGCTTAGGGGGAGGGGACTCAGGTGAGAGGAGAGTGTGAGCTATTTTTCAAGAGTAAAGATGCGAGCAAGATTATGAACGGTTTAGTCGCGCGAGCTGAGAAATATGTAGAGCGGCGAGTAAATTATTCGTGACTAACAGAGATTATTAGAATCGGAAAGCTGTACACGAGAGACTCACTGAGTGGAGTAACCAAACGAGGAGCAGCATTAAAATGAGAGTCGTAAGAAATAGGCCAGAGTTTGAAAGTCCATCGGCATAAGAAGTGAACAGAGTCATAGACAGCTGGAAGCAAAGGCTTAAAGGAGAGGCATATACTACCTATATAATAAAAGATGTAGTTAATATACAGTAATAATATATATATATATATAGAGTATTTCTAATAGAGTCGTGAAAGAACAAAAAGACGCAGATCAGGGGATGGAATGACTAAATTCAAGATGTAAATATGGGGATAGGGGTGAGGGTGGGGGATTAATAGGGAGCGTACAGGCCTCAAATAATATATATATATTAGAGGGAGGGAAGTAGCGTATAGAACGGGATATATAAATATATTATATATATATCATATAGTATCATATATATAATATAATATAACTTAGTAATAATTATAGATAATAATATATATATATATAGTAAAAGAAAGGTTACAAAATATATCCCATATAAACCATAAAGAATTCATTTATTTTTTATATATCATATAAGTATATATTTAATATAATATACTGTATTAATATATATTAATATATATATAATATATTATATATATATATATATATTAAGCTATATATATATATACTGAGGGATCTGGATATAGACAGTGGATATAGTATTAGTATATTAATATATATAATTAATATAATATATATATTTAATATAATAATATTAATCACTATATATATACTATATATAATATATTAGTATTCATATCTTCAATCACAAATTTTCATTCTTTTCCAAAACGAAAATAAAAAGGAAAAGTTTTAGTTGTAAATAGGGAAAGTGTTAATACGTTACACATTTTATTTTCACAGAGGGTGAAAGCTATCGATTTTTTATATTATATATATAACCCTAAAATATTTTATGGTGAGTCTGAGGACCCCTACAGTATTCGATTAACTCTATTTAAGACTCCACCTCACTGATTTTACTTATCCTAGTTTTTTATATAAATTGAAAACAGAATATCAAAGTCATTCTCCTAAAAGCTGTTTACCTATACAATCATATGAAGGTTAATGCTACCTCATCGGTCCAGAGTATATATTTTAAACCAATTATGTGGCAATATGAGGAAGGATGTGACCATGCCAAATAATACTATATATATATATATATATTATATATAAAATATATATATATATATACAAATGTAGAAATATAATTTGAAGACAAAAATTATTTTTAAAAACGCATTTTGGATTAATTATAATTAATTAGAACTTATAAGTATATATTAGGCAACGCATCCATATAATATAACATTAGATCGGATTATATATAATCTTTAGTAACTTAGTAAACTTATAACTACTTTATTTACACTAGAATGTATATTTTAGAGTGGAAATTATAGAATATATTTATTTTATTATATCTTTTTATCTCTTTATATTTACAGGTATTAATTGACTATTAATATGGAAATATTTTACTTTGTTTTTATAATCTAGAGCATTCCAAATGATTAATTAAAATAAAAAAAATACAACACAATGAATATGATAAGACATCTTATTTTGATCTAAGATAATGAATATAGTAATTGAAATATGAATAAGATCAGATAGATAGATAGATTAGATAGATATAGATTTTAGACTTTAATTCTTTTATATACAAGTCTAAATGAACAGGCGTAAATTTACTATAAATAAAAATTTTAATAATTTTTAAGGGTGAATTGAGTATAGATTAATATAAAGGGTAATAACCGTAACCTAAACTACTAACCTAAACCAATCCTAACCAAACCTAACCTATACCTAACCTAAACCTTAAACCTTAAACCTTAATACCTAACCTAAACCTTAACCTAAGTAAGTGTTATAGGGCATTTTCAAAGTAATTTGAAAAAAAACTCTAATTTTAGAACTTGTGCACAAAGTTTCTTATATCTGTTCTCCGTACAATTGAAGAGGCTCGTTCCTCCATTCACAGCACCACGCACTGCACGCTCCCACACACACTCTGCAACACACACGCGCGCGGCTGAGCACACATCTAATAAGAAATAACAAATACTAGACAGACATGAGACAACTTTCCACTAACCACCCTCAAAAATTTATAACTTAAAAGAGGTCTTTGACAATAAAACTCGTCGCATGCGAAAGTTAATGAATGTGTAGTGGTATTACACTGGCGGCGATAACTCTGAATAAGGTACTATTCTGAAGATTTAGTAAGGGTTGAAAACTTGGTATATAAATCTTAGAGGTGGTTGACATATACATCGTTCCAGCTGTTGAAGTATGATGTGATGTATGTGGTAGCAGTATGGTGCGATTCTTAAGTAGGAGTACTTCATAGAGTAATTGGTCAAGGAGCTGAAAGGTTGTTTACGGTGAAATAGGGTTAAACATAACTTCAGCTAGATAGACCTGATAGTTTTACGTGACTATAATGTTGTACACGGAGATGGGCCCTCTGACAACATTGAGGAGAAACTATCTTTAAAATAGATTATAGGTAAACTCTATGAGGGAAATATATATTTAAAACTTTTTTTAAAAAATATTTACATCTACGTTCAATATTATACATCGCTTTATAATTTTTATTATCAAATGAAAACTGATTTAGAATGCATAATATAAGATATGAGAACAATGCCTAATGCAAATAAATTTAACATCCACACGAGAGAGCAATATTTATAAATTGTGAAAATTGAAGACCATTAAAATTAAATAATAAAAAATTAAAAAATAAAAAGGATGAGTAAATTATTAGTTAAAAAAAAAAATCACTTTAAACTCACACTTCTTTCTTGGTAAACACACTATACATACATGAAAATCCACATACTAGGCACTTCTATATTATATCCGTATATCTTTCACTAAAACTGTAGCTGAGAATAACTGAATTATTATATATTACGCATATAATATATATTAAATAAAATATTTACTTTGAATTTAATTTAACTTACTATTATATATAGTACTATATATACTATATATAATAAGAGTTACTTAGACCAGCCTCCGAAGCATGCATGTCATGTTATTCCTCAAAATGTATCATCTCTGCCAATTAGATCCATTACATTTTTTACTCATTTATCAACTTGAATATTGTTGATTGAAACTTTTGAAAAAATTATTTTTATTCTAATATTTATTAATATAACACCTATAATATTGTATAATCTTTGGTCTGGCAGCGTAAGCTCTCATCAACCTCGAAGCCAGTGTACGCTCTCATCAACCTTCCATTTCTGTAGTAGTGCGACAGAGTCAACTAACAATAAATTTGTTTTTATAATTACGTTCATAGAAAATGTTCTAATTTTTCTTATTTATTTCCTTTTTAAGGGCTTCGAGCCGAACGGAAGGGACAGAGGGGGGCAACTTTAGTAGGCCAACTGAAACCCCGACTCTGTTCTCTTTAATGATTTACGCCTTGGGATATCTTTTAAGCTAAACCAATCGGACCATTTGGACATCTCTTCTCTGAGATTTTGAACTCTAGAAGTTATGCATTTGTAGACGCCCTTCGTTCTTCCTTTAAATAAATCAATAGTGATATCCTCTTATCGGACATATTATTTTAACAATTTAAGAAAAATTTTTTCTAAAAGCGTTTTTTATTTTTTTTTATTTCATGGATATAAATAAATATCTCCTGATTAATATATATTTTATTATTTATTCTTACCTGTTATAAGTTGTTATTAAGAGTTATTTTTCGTAATATACTGCATGTTGCTTTCGACTGCTGAACAATATATATATTAATATTATATTAATTATTATTAATAGAATATATATTAAAGTTAATATATTAATATTATTATTAATAATATAATATATAATATATATATATTATATAATATTATATATAATAAATATATTTTAATTAATATTTTATTTTTTTTTATATATATTATATATTATTATAATAGTATTAATATATATAAGGTACTGAAATTTATGTAGAACAACTGTGACTGTGACTAGTGAGGAATATAATCAACCACCTATACACATAGGCAGCGTAAAAAAAACCAAGAACTCTAAGTTTCCTGATCACAAACTGGTATAATATATATAATGAAAATTTAATTACAGGTTATAAGTTAATGTTGGTTAGGTTATAGTTAGGTATTAGGTTGTTAGGTATAGTACCTCGGTAGTCACATACGTTTCTTACAAAATTTGCCATATAATATATAAGGATACACTTTTTCCTGTTATTATTTAATATTACTTTTTATTATGGTTTGTAGATTATATATTTGTATATTTTTATTTTTTTTAATATATTGAGCCTAATTAATATATGATACCTATAATACAATAGATATATCAGTGGTTACGGATCAAATTGAATTTAAAGTTCGTAAATATTATAGTGTTAATATAATTATTATTAATCACATTTTATATGTTAAATATATTATTTATAATAAATAAATAATACATCTCCGAGAAAAAGTATCTAGACACTATTACCACAGAATAAACCAATATACTATATTATTGGAATCCAGCTGAGTTATAATGCTTAATTACAATTTGATAAAAAAAATAGGGGCTTCGATCGACGGGTGGATCGATTTTTACTCTTAGGTGAGAGGCGGACGGAGGATAACCCCGCGACACCATACAAAATGACCAAAAAGAGCGGAGTTTCCGGAGACACCTAACTCTACCCGGATAGAGGGGGAAATATATATCCTACCCCTATCGAGTTATCCCTCACGGATAAGTCACGAGGAGACCCCGACTCCTGCCATTTATGCGGTTTACCCTTGGGTAATCCTTTAGTTAAAAATAAAAAAAAAAAAATATTAAAACTGAGACAGTAGAGTCGCAAAACACTCTGAGTAATAAAAGGTCCTTAATATTAATTTATTTTGAATCATGCCCGTAATATACTATATAACTTAAAATTTAGATATCTATTAGGTAATCCATAAATGCTAGAAATACTATATTTAATATAAATAAAAGCCAAAAAAATTACAAATCTTTTCAATTTATAATACAGAAAAGGTCAAATATATTAATTAATACTATATATATATATATATATATATTAATATATATTATATATATATATTATATATATTAATATATAATATATATAATATAATATTAATATATAATATAAATAATATATAATATATATATATTTTATATATTATATATATAAACTAATAATTAAGGTACCATACCTTCATATACACCGTTAGAAAAGTACTATTCACATGCATTAGTATAAACTAAAAAACTATATATCTATCTACTTTTTAAATGGAATAAATTAATAAATAACATTTATATCAGTGAGTATATTCAAAGACAAGTCACAATTTATCATCGATGAAATATCATATAAAAATAAAAAAAAAAAAATCAAATAAAAAAATCTAATTAATTTAATTAATAAACTACTTTAAATTATTATATATATAATCTTATAAGGTGTATCTTGGACATGACGAGTGAGTATCACTCTCATCAATACCTTCAATATTCTGCGTAGTACAAGAAGCATGAGACTTACTCAAATAAATGTTTTTTTATATTATGCTATACAAGTAAGATAAATATATGTTAAATTTTTTTATCTTTATTATTCTTTTTATTTTTTTAGGGGTTTCGCAGCTGATAGATGTGAGACATATGAAGGTAGGCTGATAGATACGATAGTCTACCTATCGTCGTTACTCCCGGTTATGAGAAGAAAAAAAATAACAAACATCACTGAGCACAACCCATAACCGCATTTACCTCTGTTGTGCACATGAGCTTTCTGATAGTGTGAGAGAATTTATTTACCCTTAAAGTATTATGTTCGATTATCTAAATATTATCCGTTTCAAGGTTAAATTATATACAGCACATTATAAATATCGCGATTCATTCTCTGAGACATAACTGTATGATCGTTTCTCGCAAGAGGACAGGCTAAGACGCTACTACTCTTGATCTGTTGTCTTCCCCACACATAAATAAATGATTTTCCCTAAAAATTTGAAATAAAGAAAAATGTATAATTTTTGACATTTTTAACAATTTTAAATTTTCATTATATATATATCTTTTAGAAATTATTTTGTTTTATAATAATATATTCTAAAGAAAAACAGCTTCCTTAAAAAAATGCTTTCATCAAATGATGTCTTTAAGAATTATATGAGAAAAATAGTTATAATTATTTTAGTATTTTCTTTGTTTTTTGTTTTATTAAGTTTTTTTTGTTATATACTAGGTAATGCCAAATTGATAGCTTATATTCACGAGAGGATGAGAGTACACTAGAATCACAATAATTAATATAATAAATACAAAATAAATAAAATAAATAATTAAAAATAAATAATATATAATAAATTAAATTACAATAATAATAATTAAATATAATATAAATAATAATAATAATTAAATATAATAAATATAAAATAATAATAATTAATAATAATATATAATTAATAAATAATATAACTAAATTAAATTAATATAATAATAATAATAATAAATAATTAGAATAATAATTAGAAGTAGATTAAATGAAAATAATATAATAATTAAATAATTAAATTAAATCAAAATTAAATAATATAAAATAAAAATATCTTATATTTCATCACAAAATAATACAGTTATGCTTACATAACAATTTAATTACAAATAAGTAATTTATTATTACTATGACGTAAAAGTGCTAACTATAAAAAAATGATAGCCCACACGTAAGCCCAATATATATAAATAATATATAAATAATAAATTAATAAA
>JABUQX010060023.1:25000-37560 GCA_015478945.1 Trachelipus rathkii | reverse complement strand
TTACACAACACTCCGACCGATGGTCTACCACGTAAAATTAGACTGAAGGCACTAAGTGACCATTCTACACCTACTCTTCGTACAGGTTTTATACTTGATAGTAGACCTTGGATCGGCCACACCCCACAACTAGGGCCAACCTTAGGCGCCACCGCTCCCTCCATAGAACGCCCCTGGAAATTATACGGTTCGACGACGTCAGGACATCCCTCGTCAGTTCGGCAGCAACCATAACTACTAGAGACTTAGAAAATATACCTAAACAGGACCCCATGAGAAAAGTATACGTCCCTTCCACAACTATCACAGAACCACTCTAGACTAGATGGGCCTGAATGCCACAACACCCAGTCGACAGTCTTCAGTATCGCCGCGACCATCAGTAAAGTCCTATTTTTGAACCATTTTATCAAAAATATTATAGTATATTATACAAGTTTTAAATAGCAGTAAATATATCGCTATACCTTTCATGAGGTAATGATATATTTATAGTAGTTCCGTATCTTATATACCCACATTCGTAGCCTGACATGGATATCTCCCATATGGATACCACTGACTAATGGTAGTATAAAAATAATATAAATCTATTAAGCATATATCTACTATCATACTATATATATATATATATTAATTATAATTATACCAGGCTATAATTTAGAATCTATAGATACGCGTTATGTAAAAGTCACGCGACTAATATAAGCCATGGAGAAAAAAATCCAGTATTCTCCCTTACAAACATTTATTAACGAAGTCAGTCTGGGTAGGACACACTCTCCAAGGAAATACACCACCGTGAATACGCACAATGTTGAGTGCTTACGAGATGCTTCGGGGACGTGTCAGGATGGGTCGGTGCGAGAAGATGAGGACAGTAGTCTGTGTTAAGTCTCCTCCTCTCGGGTAACACCGCCGCCCAGTTTGCAGCTATAAGCACGTGGGTTTAGACTTAGCCGCTCATAAATAATTTTGAATAATGCATGAAACACAAGTCTGTTAGGACTTGGAAAGCGTTTATAAACTTCAAAATATTATTTTCGTCCAATGAATTCCTTTAATTAGCGTCCTATTATTTAGACAGGCTTCTTCTTTCTCTCTCTCAACCAAGCAATTTTAATCAATCCCATCAATTAGAAATATTTTTGGATTAAGGCAGGTAACTTAGCTAAGGAGAGTACATTTGTGTACCATAATACTCATATAATATAGGTATCACTTACGTTATACAGTAATTAATAGCCTGAACGGGAAAAACAAGTTTACCTCTATCTGATCATAATACGTGATTAAATCGCCCTAAATTAACTCCCAGGTATAAATAATTATATCTATGCTCATATCAATGACGTTATTTATTTAATCCTACTTCAGCATATATATTATAATATATACTATATATATATATATAATAATTATATATATATATATAATACAGTGATTATTATCACACCCACACGGATATTGGCTTATACTTTCTTTCTTTTCTTTTCACGGTCCTAGAAACATACATCATCCGTTGTTTAAAACCCGAGAGAGTCAATCCTTAACCTTCCTTTTTACATTGATACCAAAACATTTCACTTGTTTTCACTGGGAAGCTCGACTCTTTACCATTTAGGATGATATTGTTTTCAAACGGTTCCGGCCCTGCCTATCGCAGAGTGGTGCAAGCACCAATAAAGGAAAAAAGTTTTTGAAACAAAATATTCGTGTGGCAGCTTGATATTACCTAACGAAAATAAAAATTTTATCTATATCATTGCACCCGAAAAACAGTATTGTTCTCAAAACCACCAAAAAAAGTAATACTTTTGTTAACTCTTTCGCGTGTTGGCAGATGATGGATACGAGCCAAGCTTGCAAGGAGAAACCAGACGAATAAATCTTGTTCTAGCATAAACTCCAAAAAACTCAGAATGACAAAAAACGGTCGAGCGGAACAAGAAAAGTTACTCGACCGTAAGATAATGGAACCTATTCTAGCATATTCAAGTTTGAAATTTCATTTCAGGAAAAAAACTTTGAGCATGTACTGCTAGAACTAACTGAAGAATGTCAAGGAAACATGTGAAAAATTGAAAAAATTTGCCAAAATTCTGAAAGATGACTACAACACAGAAAAACACCGGAAAATGAACGTTTTAGAGTGGGCAAAAAAAGCTAATGGGTATTCTATATAGTCAAAGAATTTCGGCTGGGCGGAAAATATCCGAATTTTGTTCCATTTTTTACGAGAATGGGGCTGAAACATGGACCTCCGGAAAATAGGCCCCCAAAAATTGGTATCTTGCGCCTTTAAGCGCATATAATATGCTCATTTTGCTGAAGGGAACGGATGATGGCAGAGTGTAGTAGGAAAGTTGTGAAGTGCAAGGAGAGAGGGTGGCTGCGCATGCCGAATTATTAATTCGTCCGTTGGTGAACTAGTTGAACTAGGCGCGTCGTTAGAGAGCGCTTAGAGGTCTGAACATGAGGGCATGATGTTAACACTGATCGTTTACTTTGTATAGATAGTTGAGACTCATGGTCTTGCGGAATACGCGAAGAATGTATAGATTATCTAAAGTTCTTAAATTTCTGGTGGTTCAGAGATAAAATTAGTATTGCAAAAGTGTGTAGAGATGAGAAAAGAATTGATTAAAATGCAGAGAAATTAAACGTTTTAGAGAGTGTGTGTTGTGAAGAAAGGGTGTGAAGAAAGTGTTAAATGAGAGAATAAAATGAAGAGAGTATTATTGCAAGACAGGTTTTGGATCATTGTGGATAAGGTATGGAATGACATAGCGCTCGGCGCGTTATGGTAAGCAGAGATTTACTCTCCTCGAGGCAGCGCGTCCCGCCGTGTGTCAGTGGATATCTCGCGCCCCTCCGGCGCGTCGCCGAAGAAAAGAGTGATTGAGTTCACGTAAACGAGTGTCCTGAAGGAGAGACAATGTAGAGTTGGCAGCAGTGCGAGTGATATTTTAAAGGTCGCAACAATTAGGATGTGAATGGGGCGGCGTGTTCTCTGTTGATGGGGGCTATATGGTTGTGCTCCCATCCTTGGGCCAAGGGAGATAACACTTACACTGCGTAGGTTTACCCATTAGTAAGATGGACGCGCGTTCTGGTTGGCAAGTCACACGTGAAGACTCTAGGGTAGATTTTATATGTCTGCAAGTAATACTCACTATACTTAAAGTTGAGCAGAGGGCGGCGGTAGGCTATGCTTTCTTTTCGACTTTTGTCATATTTGCGCAGCTATCTACTGTTCTTCCTTTTTCCTCGATTCGCATGATAGTGCATATCGCGCCCTTTTCACACTCGAATCGTTGGAGGGAAAAAAAGAGTGATAAGATTGAAGAAAATAATAAGAAGTATTAATATAGTACAAAAGTCTTAAAAAGCAGAATAATACTAAAATAAGTACTAATAGGACTGGCGCTTGTTTTTAGACAGTTAGAAAATAGCGTAAGTATATTTTGTTGTTTTGATACATATTCAATTAATTTAATAAGAAAAATATATCTATATCAATCATCTTAGTCAATAGTAGTATATAGAGGAGGTTTATTGCTCCTGTATCTCTTAGTGAGTTAATATATGGTATTTTATATGTATATTACCTGTCTACTGAAGGTTAAACAACAAAGTTGACTAGTGGTAATCTAAAACAATTCTCAGATAATGATTAACAACTGAAATATCTTATAATAGAGTGAAAAGAGGTACCTGTTTGAGATCCGAGTAATACATGTCAGTATGTGTAGTGTGTCTCCTCATTTATTATTCACTCTCTCTCGCGCCTGTCATGCAATTTTACGTAGTGAAGTCCAAGATCCACTTTTGACTTCCGACATACTCGAATACAGTGTTGTAAATTACATTTCTCGAATTTCATTAGAACCCTACTCTGGTAGAGCTTGTAAAGCTGATAGAGAGGAGATCGTGAGAGCTCTGTATGCTCCCCTGCGCGTTTAAAATTTTTTCAGCCTTACGGTATAACCACTGGTGTCTTTGCGATAGCACGGGGGCACGGCATGAGTGACTTTGCACCCCCTCCCCTAATATAATATATCGATAATGGATCTGTTGTTTTTTTATCTATATTTTTAAGTTGATGTGCACAAACATTACAATTCTCAGGAATCTTCTTGAGAACCGCGTCTGAAGAAATGGTATTAAGTATGCAGTGCAGTAAATTGTATTTTATTTTTCAGAATGACGCGGAGTTTTAAAAAAAATTTTATTAAAAATAAATATCCACTAATATATATACAGGGTGTGGTGTGTGTCGCAATTTTCTAGGAAAATATTTTATATATAGTTATGGTTTCGTCTCCCACTAATATATCGCACAACTAATTAAGGTATAACATTGGAGCAAAATTTTTAAAGGAAATTAGTTGATAGAATCATAACAACTTCCGCAATCGATATAAATCACATGATTTAAATGTAGTGGTGGTGTTACTTCTGCACAACACTCAATAGCAATTATGTGAGAACATTTATCATAGATACATATACAGAATTGAGGACTTTGGGTTAGTTATTGCACTCCACTATCTGAATATGTCCTCTGATCTCGCTCGCCATAATCGTGCTGTATCTTCTTTGTGAGAATCAGTGTGGTGTGGTAAGGTGTGCGTTAAGCATCCCACTTATGAGACGCTGGATCATCGCGCGCTACTCTGAGATCCGCTTGTCTACAATTTGCCAGTGAGGACCAAGACATCTTGTTTCTTTTAACGGTGGTGTTCTTCTTTCTCCACTATGGCGACGGATACATCAAATTTGGTCTTTGCTTGCCGTTCGAAGATATTCGTGAAAAATATCCCAGCAGAAGAGGCAAGGAATACCAATCGTAAAAACGGTTTGAGGCCATTGTAAGACGCCTCAGGGAAAATAGCACGTTAAAGCCTGTACGAGTGAACGCCGGTCAACAAAGACATAGACGTACTGCTGACGTTGAAGAAGAAATACTCAATGGCTGTTCAGTTATCTCCTCAGTTACTAGGCACCCGAAGAATGTCTCTTCGTTTCGGATGTGTCTCTACCGCATATTGGCGAACACTGCACGAACAACAATGTACTCATTTTCACTGTTCCCTGTGCAAGAGCTGCGTTACCACATGATTATGGACAAAGCGCAGACATTTCTCCCTAAGTTGGCTTATATACCTACATACACATAGAGAAGCGCATGCTCGTTACCGAATGAAATCCTCGTGGGAGCGAAGAGAGGAATGGGATTACTAATATATCGAAAACCACCCATACCTGGGATGATGAAAACCCTTATACGACAGCTACTAACAACAGTTAATAAACATACCTTTTCATTAAATGTCTTGCGTCGTGCGTCTTCTAGGCGACAATTAGTCTGCCCTTCTTTGCCACCTAGGCTTCTCAGGGGTATCGTACACATAGACATATATTATATAGACAGACATACACCTGAGCTTCTACAAAGATATTCCGATTGCCAATTAGGGCAGGGGATGTGGTTTATTGTATGGGACGGCGCACCAGCTCATTATTCCATATTGTCAGAAATTATTTAAACACAAACCTACGCGTCATCCTGACTGGGTACCGTGTAGCGCGCAACGGTCCTGTGAGATGGCCCCCACGACCCTATTTAACGCCATTAGATTACTTTCTCGGGCTGGATGAAGTCTATGGTTTATTCTACGTCTGTTGAAAACGCCAAGAGGAGCTATAAAATCCGGATCGTGGTGCCGCAGCAAACTATACACTCTTCGTCTTGATGTTTATACGAAGTAGAACTTGCCAGAGAAGCATGAATTACGGTCGTGCCCGACACTGCTGCATTCAGGAAGATGAAGGACAACTTTGAAACAGTTAACTCTAAATGATGTACTATGAAATAAATATTTGTATGACCCAATATCACGTTAATAAAGTATTTTCTGCCCCATGTTTATATGACCAAAAATTTGTTTATTAATGGAGTTGGGAACCCATACGTAAAATAATGCCGTGCAATTCTGAAACACCCTGTATATAAACTACGTTCGGCATTTGGAAAAATATTGAAAGAAAAATTGAAAGATAAAGACGGACAAATTAAGTGTTATAATTAAAAGTGACCAATAGTTTTTAAAAAAAATAAGACAGGAATTGAAATCAAGAATTTCAAATTAAAAAAAAAAAAAAACGTAGTAAAAAATAAAAAAATTGATACTCTTCGAATGTAAAGCAATCTCAAAAATAAATCCTGGGTTTGCTAGTGGGACCGCTAAAGATGTGGGGTCATAAATCATAACTCATTCATTTATCATTCCATTTTTCACATTAAGTTGAATATTTCCATTTTGATTAATCTTGCTTTCATGAAGTCTAAAATGCTCAGATATTTATTCAATCCTCCAAAATGTTTACCAAACATTATGTGTCTTTGCCAATATTCGATCCGATTATTGTATCTGCAATCACATTTCATCTTTATATCTTGGTAAAAATTACTAGTTCAACATTGTCTTGCTAAGTGTACCTTCGCCATTAAAAATAAATGTGTGTACCATTCTCTCAATTCAGTATTCTAAAGATATATATATCATCGGAATTAATTATTTAAATAAAACAGCCTTGGCAACTTCCATCAGCAAAAATGGTTAATTACGCTAAAATTTCCGGATGAATTTTAAATAATAAAAAAGAAAAAATTTTCTGAGCATCAGAGAAAGCTTCCAGGTTTTAAATTATTATGAAGTATTAATTTCCAACCACCACAACTTGAAAACTTGACTGGTAACAGTCTCATCTATCCACCCTTTGACCATCTAGGTTAGGTTAAAGAGTTAGGTTAGGTAGGTTAGGTTAGGTTTAGGTTAGTTTAAGTTAGGTTAGGTTAGGTTAGGGTTAGGTTTAGGTTAGGTTAGTTGTTAGGTTCTTTCTCAATTGGATTTCTATACCATCAACTATTCTTATTCTTTTCCTGCTTTTCCTCATTACCTCATTATTCGGAAATATGAGAGATAATTGTGCGATAGTTTATTTAATATTTCTATTGTAGTGCGTTTTTTATGATAAAAACAATTCTTAAATGTTAAAATTACAATTCGTGGATCTCTACATTGATTAAATGAGGGATAGAAAAGAAAAATGAATAAGATTTCACTTACATTTTTAAGATTATTATACACCCTTTCCTTTGACCGCGAGCTGTGATTATTACTGCAAAAAAAAGCAGTAAATAAAAATTTTTATAAAAAATTATACTAGAAAAGATGTTAACCAAAATACTTTCTAAAGAGCCCAATAGCCTCTCAAAAATATACAAGGGTTTTAATTGTAAAAATTTTCAAAATTAAAAATTACATGAAGTTTTGAAAGAAAAAAAAACTTCTTTTTTAAGAATCGTTCAAATAAAATAAATTTAATATTACAGTAACAACCATAAAAATAAGAAACATAAAAATGTAGCCAAAATATGACGTAAAGTAATAAATTAAATGATTTATGCAAAACGGCAGCTAATAGATATACACAAAAACATATTTTGCAAAATGGCCAGATTCAATCTTTTGCCTAATCATTAAATATACAAACACAAACAGCAAGCACACGATACCGTTGCCCAATTAAATCTATTAAAGGAACAAATAATACTCAAAATATTTATATCCATCATCTATCAATACTTTTTGCACTGAAATAGCAAAAAATGAGAACAGTCACTACACAGCAAAATCGAGAGGTAAAAAAAAGAAAGAAATATAACAAATGCCCCAAATCCCACACTATAACTTACCGAGTTATAGATCTTGCATTATATCATAAGTAAAAAAAGAATTTTGTCAATTGCGAGTCATCTCTCTCAATGAATCATCTCTCTCTTCTTATCATTACTTTCTCCTCTCTCTCAATCATCTCTCTCCTCTCTCTCTCTCTCTCTCTCTACTTCTCTCTCTACTCTCTCTCTCTCTCTCTACTCTTTCTCTTCTTTCTCTCTCATCTCTCTCTCTTCTCTCTCTCAAATCCTCGTTCTCTCTCTCTCTCTCTCTCTCTCTCTCTACAATTTCATAATATATATAATAGTATATATATATATATATATATATGATACTCTAAGTATTAATTATATTTCGACATTGCGTCAAAATAGTATATAATATAATATATATATATATATATATATATATATATATATAATTGTGTATTTGTCCACTGTTGAATATAGACCCCTCTTTCCTGGATGCCAACAAAATTGACGTTTTGTTATTTTGTTTATCATTTTACTTCAGCTGTTATTTTAATTTCATTCACCATTAAAATGCCGTGTTCTTGCAGATTTATTGGATTCAAATCTAAATAGTATCTTATTTGTCCATTTCTCGGCGCTTCTTCTGGGTAAATGACCTGCCCACCTTCATTTAATTTTGTATGGCTCTGTCATTATATGCTTTAGTTTGTTTGAGATCTTATATAAATGTTCCTTTTATTCCAAACATAAATATCTTCAAATAGCTTTGTTACTTTATTGTTTTCTTTTATATTAATATTGCTACTAGTTTTAAAAAAGTTTGGTAGCTCTAAATATCATTGAAGGTACCATCCACTGAACAATAATTTTTTTCTTTAAACGAATTGGAAATTCAGGAAGGAGACTTGACATAAATGTACCCATAATGCTCCAGGGTATTTGAATTTCATTTTTCTATTCATAATTTCAAGATTTAAGTTGTATTAGATAAATGAAATTCATCAACATCTTTTAAGATGGAGTTGTCTAATTCTTTCATTTTGTATGTTTATATTATATCCTTTTTGTTGAGTTAGCTTTGTCTAGCTTAACTATCATTCTTTATAGTAACTCAGAACCTGATATCAATTTAAGTGCATTTCATGTATGAATATGACTTCTCAAGTTAGTGAATGCATCATCTTATTCAAGTTTTTTATCAATTCTTTGAATTTGCATAAGTTTATATTTATTCCCACTATTCCAATAACTTTGTCTCCTCAACCATATTTTGTACTTACAAATATTAACTTTATTTATATATTTTATTTATATTCATTTATTTTATTTATTTTTATTTATTTATTTATTTTTTATCATTATTTATTATTATTATTAATATTATATTATTATTATTATTATTAATTATTATTATTATTATTAATTATTATTATTATGATTTTTATTAATATTATTACTCTTACCAATATTACGGACGGAATCTGACGAACTTTTCTTTTTTTATTTTTTATTAATTATTATTATCATTTTTATTATTTTTCTTATTTTATTATTATTATTATTTATTTATTTATATTATTATTATTATTATTATTATTATTATTATTATTATTATTATTATTATTATTATTATTATTATTATTATTATTATTATTATTATTATTATTATTTATTATTATTATTACTATTTACTATTGCTATTACTATTACTTTACAATTATTACTTTTTACTATTTTGTTGTGGGCAATTACTCGTTTAATATTACTATTACTAATTACCTATTACTCTATTACTATTACTATCTATTTATTATATTACTATTACTATACTATTACTATATGATTTTAATAAATTATTTATTACTTTAATTATATTTATTTATTTATTTACTTATTAATATTAACATTACTAATAGTATTCATCAACAAATATTAAATATTTAAGTACATTAATCTTCTTTATCTCCCAAAGTTAATGTCCTGAATATTTCTCTTAATATTTCGTTAAAATTATTTTGGAATCTCTCTCTCTCTCTCTCTCTCTCTCTCTCTCTCTCTCTCTCTCTCTTTTCTCTCTCTTCTCCTCTCCTCTCTCTCTTCTTCTCTCTCTCTTCTCTCTCTCTCCTCTCTCTCTCTCCCCCGCTCCCTCTCTCTCTCTCTCCTCTCTCTCTCTCTCTCGTCTCTCTCTCTATCATCTCTCTCTCTCTCTCTCTTCTCTCTCTCTCTCTCTCTCTCTCTCTCTCTCTCTCTCTCTTCTCTCTCTCTCTCTCTCTCTGTCAAAACATCTCTATTGATTAGTACTCTATTACTCTATTCAAATGCAATGAATGTTGAGGTAGCATATTCGTATATGCAATTTAGGGTATCTATTCATGATATCCCTATACTATGGCTATTCAATTGAATTTACAACGGTCCTAGTTCTCACTGAGGACAAAAAAAAAAAATCATCCTCTAGGAAAAAGTCAAGTGATTATATAGACTTATTATATATATGAGTGAGCCTACTCTAGGACAGAGAGGCTCCTAGCCGCGTACAGCGATGAGTAAGGGCGTAGTGCACACATATAATAATAACTCACACGTGAGGAGTAGGTAGTCACGAACCATATAGATCAGTGTATAGCGCGTGATATACCTACAATAGCTCGAAAATAAACGGCGCTCATGATATGACAATACCATCACAGTGCAAGTGACTCTCACTCACTCTCAGCGCCTACGAATAGAGACCTCTCTCACGCCTGTACTCTAAGACTCATATGCTCCTATCACGAATATGAATTAATAATATACGCACAGAAGATGTAGCTACCTAAGCCAGCGGCAGCGTGTATAGTGTGAGTGAGTGACCACCACTCAGCTCTCTCCACTCTCTCCGTGAGTGAGTAGCAACCTCGCTCGCGACAGACCCGAGTAATAAGATATCACCCCACTATATATACGTACAGACTCCCGTCATGAACTCTACAGCCGCCAAGCCGTCTCGCGTTACGCTGGCTCGACTCTACCTGAATATACTATCATCTATATAAAATAATATAATCTCAACGAACTAACATCCGTCGATTAAAATAAAGATTAAAGTAAAGAATGTTCAATCAATATGATTTATCTGAATGACCAGGACGATACTTCCCGTTTCTCATGAGACAAAGTAGATGTGATATAAGATACACAATAAGCGGACCTTATATCGTCATGTATTAATTTTACTTATAGCACAGCTAGTACACGTAGATTGACATAGTACATTTCTACTAGAAAAATCAATATATCGACTACATAAGATATATATAAAAGTAGAATGAATTATATAAAGAATCTAGACCAATACATTTCATCACGAACCGCCCGGGTTTACCTACCAACTATATGCATTAATTCCAGTATGGAATATATATGATTAGTGAGTGAGCTAGTGATATTCACTATATAGAATAATTTATAAGTAAGTATTATTATAATTAGTATTAGTGATTTTTTGATTATTAATATTATATCATATTTGCTTTCTCTATGTTATCTATATTATATCTCCACTGATTATAATTATTATAGTTTACCTAAATTTTTTATCTTTTGTGATATTATCTCTCGTAAACGACGTTCCTTTTTTGCTGTCGCGAGAGAGCATATTATATTAATATATTTCATAATACTATGTCATTAATAATCATTCTCATCCTGATAGTGAGAAGTCGCTCTTATACTCTCATAGTAAGGACATATAGCTATTATTTATTCTATTTACTACCTAGCTACTGATCTCTCAGTGCTTTATATTCAGAGACTAAGCACAATAATTTATGAATTAAAAGTTATTTAAAACTATATCATCATATTATAATATAGAATATGTAATTATACTCAGTGTAAATGTCACTAGATATAAGATAGAGTATAATATCGTATATATAGAACTATAATCTGATTAATATAAGTGAGGAATATATAATTATATAAAATACAAAGAGTAGCTATATGTATCTCCATAGCCGAAATACAAGTATATAGTATGATATATATATGATAATAAAAACTATCGTGTGATGCTAATATCTTGAGTCTTTTATTTCTTCAGAATCATAAATATATATATAGTAATATAAAAATCATAATGAAGAAAACCGAGAATACTCATATATATATTAATGAAGATAATATATTATATATCATAACTTAATTACCTATATATAAGTAATATATATAGTATATATAATTATATTATATAAGTAATATATATATAATCCCGAGTGGCATCCGAGTGTAATTACTTAACGATCGTATGAGCTCTATTTATTAGATGAGTGCTCTCTCAAATATACTATATATTCCTTCTCTCTCTCAATATAATACTCCCCCGATCACTTCCGAGTGGACGTGGCCTGCCTCTCTAGCTTATGTTTGATCTATAGAGATACTCGAATGACGACTCGTAGCAGTACTCATGCGCTACTATCTCCTAACAGTCCTACTATCACAAGGAGCCTGTGGTGGTACTCTCTCATAAATCGCACACGCGCTGACGTCTAACAACAACATACGTATATCTCAGACTATTATATATACATATATAGTGAAAGTAAACAAAATAAAGTAAATACCCTAACAGTGAGTAGTGAGCTCAGATTCCGAGTAGTGCGAACAAGCGGATCAGTAATTAGAGCAGCAGCCTCCGTGAGAATAGAGTAATGGCTATGATGAAATGATCGGCACTCAAAACTGGAGCAATCTACACAAACACATCCACCTCCCGGAAAATGTCTAGCAGAAGACGGAGTATCGTTGTGACCGCTCGCCCGCTCGTATGGCCGCTACATCCTTCCACGGGCCGAAAAAA
>JABUQX010060023.1:0-20000 GCA_015478945.1 Trachelipus rathkii | reverse complement strand
TTAATAGTAAAAGTAATAATAATTAATATTATAATAATAATAATATAATAATTAATAAATAATAATAATAATATAATCATTAAAAATAATGAATAATAATAATAATAATAAATGGAATATTATAAGATAAATGAATAATAATAATAATATAATAATAATATAAGGGATAAATGATCAATTATCATAATAAACTAATCTATAATAATTAATATAATAAATATAGATTAATAATAATTAATTAAGAATATTTTACGATCTTTGTAATGTCAATATTTTATCGTACGAATCATATTAATTAATAATATTAATAATAATGGAGTTATAGTAATAATAATAAAATAATAATAAAATAATAGATAATGAATGAATAATAATAATAATTAAAATTAATAATACATAATCAATAATAATAATAATACTAATAATAATAATAATAATAATAATGAATAATTAAAAATAAATAATAATAATAATCAATAATAATAAAATCCAAAATTAATAATAATAATAAGTAATAATAGTAATAAATAATATCATGAAATTATGCATGAACAATAACAATCGATATACTACTAATTAAGGAATAGTATAATAAACACTCGATAACATTTGAATAAATAAAATTGCTGTAACTAATGGTATAATGAATGAAATATAATAAATAATAATACATACTAATAATTAATAAAATAATAATAATAATATGAATAATAATAATAATAATAATATAATCAATAATATATAATAATAATAATTAATATATAATGAATATTAATTTAATTATAGCAAAAGCAACAGTCAACACAATAACACGACAACAACAACAACAACAACAACAACAACAACAACGAAGACAACAAGAACAACAACGATAACAACAAAAGGCGCAGAAGGATATGTGATATTGAGAAGAAACAACAACAAACAACAACAACAACAACAACAACAACAACAACAACAACAACAACAACAACAACAACAACACAACCACACAACAACAATAAATAATAATAATAATAATAGTTAATAATAGGTAATAATAATAATAAGAATAATGAAATAATAATAATAATGATAATAATAAATAAATAATGAATAATAATAATAATAATAAGTAATTATAATACGTAAATAATTAATATAAATAATACATTATAATAATAATCTATAATAATAATTATAATAATAATGCTATAATAATAATTATAGAATAATGTATAATAATAATTATAATAATAAATTTGTTAATAATAATGTATCAAAAATAATTGTGCTTCATACATTATGAATTTATGGATTAAGTAATATTTTTAACAATATTAATATACGTATTTATCAATAATAATACTATAATAAACATGAGAAATAATAATTATAACTATATTAATCTTTTATAATCTTATAATAATAATATGGTAATAATTATTATAAAGAATAATTATAAAAAGAATTATTAAGGAATTATAAAATAAGTTTCCCAAAAATAATTATACAAAATAATTATAAAAATAATCATTAAAAATAGCGATATAGACAATAATCAAATATTATAATAATTATAATTAATCTATAATTATAATAACTACAGGAATAAATAATTGCGACAAATACAACAATATCAATCACAATCCCAATTATAATCACAATTGCAACTAAAATTACATAATTTGCCAGGTACAATTCATAATAACTGACAAAACCGTTGCTTACTACATAAAAATCAATACTAGTAGTAATAGTGATTAATCAATAATAATAATAGATAATAATAATAATTATCAAGTAATGAGTAATGAAAATTTATATCAAAAGTAATAATAATAATAATAATTAATAGATAATTTCAATATATATTAATAATAAAATAGTAGTAATAATGTTAAATAATAATGATAAAAATAATAAAATATTTGATAAATGTGAAATAATAATGAAAAAAATAATGCTAAGTAGAAAGAAATACTAAATGATGCTAAATGTAGAAGCAAATACTAAATAATAATGTTAATAATTTAGAAACAAAAGAATAATAATGATAACTAATAATAATAGATAATAATAATAATAATAATAATAATGGTAGTAGCTAGATTTTTTAATATTTATTTAGATTGTACGTTTTTAATTATTTTAGCAACAGATTTGGTAGAGTTTTCGGTTTTGATGTCTTGTGGCATTGAGTTGTAAAGTTTAGCTGCTTTTTAGCTGACGCTTTGAGTGGCTTTTTTTAGTCTACAGAAGGGAGAGTTTATGTAAGTATTGTTTCTTAGGTTTATTTGATTTGCTACGCGCCTTGCTTGGTGTTGAATGAAAAATTAGCTAGCAAGAAGTCACACTGCAGTTTGTTGATGGATACTTGATTGCATCTCTTTCAGGAGTGATATATTAAGCAAGTCTTTAAACTGCAATATCTTTAGGTTTTTGAGATAATGGTTGTGTATGGGCTGTAAAAGTCTCTTGTATTGCTAATGAGGCGAATATAAATCGCTTCTGGGTAACAATTACAGGCGTGAATTACTGAATACTTGTCCGGTACCGTAGATAGAATGCAGAGTTGAGATAAGTGGAGGCGCTGTATAGTAAATAGTATGGAAGGTTTTCTAAGAATGTAAAAGAGAGTACAACAATTTTCTTAATTTGTAATTAGCCATGGTATAACATGTATCTCGACAGTCTGCTAACTAGGTTGTTTATATGTTCTTTAAAGTCAGTTTATCATCGATTGTGCTTAATCCAAGTATGTTTGCTTGGAAAAAGCCCTTATTTCAGTTCTACATTGTTAATTTTATATTTAAATACAGTTAATGGTTTTTATAAAATTAATAATCATATACAATTTTATTTTAAAAGCTTAAAATGCACAAGCTTTCGAATCTATCCATTTCATATATTTTTGTTAATGTGTCAGTTGCTTTACGAGATAGAGATCGGCACTATTGTCATTTATAATAAAAATTGGAGGCTATCGTCCAGCAAAAGAGACCTGAAAAAGCAGTCATGAGCGTTGAGAGCAGAATCATTTGTATATAAGTAAATTTAAAAAACGGTCCAAGAATGGCAGCCTGGGGTACGCCGGGTGGTGATGTTTGAAGTGCTGGTTGAGGATTAGGATTCAGTTTAGTTCGAGCGGGTATTGCGAGTCTCTCTTGTAAGGTAGCGTGTTGTTAAACCATGTAAGTTGTGTGCCCGTTCGAAAGCCCATTTTGTATTTTACTTAAGTAGTATGTGCGGTATGATCAATCAGTGTCCAGAGGAGGCGTGTTGTGGAGAATCTGAATAGATAATGGCAGGAGGAGTCTTGAGTGTTTTTATGTTCGGTAGTAAAGCTTTTGTCGGTTAAGCAACAGAAGGCAAGGCGAGCCAGCTTGAGACGTACCTTTCTTCTAAATCCAAATGTAGATCGACTTAAGAAGTATTGTTGATGGATAAAATTTCTGTTAACTGATTGAGAAGAGCTGATTGCTCAAGAGTATATTGTTACTCAATCGTAACGAACTGTTGTGTGAATAGCTAGTTGGTCTGTAATTTTTGCTAGGCCAAAGCGTGCTCCGTTTTTGTAGGTTGATAGGGGATCAGCTTTTGCTGGTCGTTGAATGATGTTTTGGGAAAATTCCTGTTCAAAATGATTTTCAGTTGCAACAAGTGCCTGTAAAGAGGCTGGCTATATATGTCGGGCAGCGAGTTTGGGATGTGATTGGGGATAGAGATCGAAACATCACATTTTTTGGTTCTGTGTAATCCGGCGGCGATTACGCTTTTTTACCTCCGGGCGACAGTGGCAGTGGGGATAAAGGAAAAATGTGGACTCGTAGGTTGCTGGGAGAAAGGTTTCATAGATGGGTTTGACTAGGGGGGTTTGTCTCTTCAAGATTTGCTTTGACCGACGTTTTTCGAAGTATTTCATCTAGTCGAATCTGGCACTCTTGATACTATTTGTTGGGTTTGTTACACATGATGTTTAAATAATAATAATAATAAATAAAAAGTAATAATTAAAAATTTGAGAATATAATAAAATGTAGATCAGTAAGAATAAGAATAATAGACAATGAACAGTAATTAACAAACAATAATTAACTAACAATAATAACTAACAATAATAAAAACAACAATAATAACAACAATAATAACAATAATCACAATAATAATAATAATATAATAATAATATATAACAATAGTAATAATAATAATAATAATAATGAAATAATGAAATAATAATACTAAGCAATAAAATTAATAATAATAAAATAATGAATAATAATAATGAATTTAGAATTAATTAATAAAATAATAATAATTAATAATACTAACGGAATAACAATAATAATAATAACGAGATATAACAACAAGTAATTACAACAACAACAACAACCAAACAACAACAACAACAACAACCAACAACACAACAACAACAACAACAACAACACAGACAGACTTTACATAATAACACTAAGACTAAATGGAAGACTAAAATAAAGTAATAATTAGAAATCAATGATAAAAATGATGAGTGAAAAGTAATGTAAATAATAATAATAATAATACATAATTAATAATAATAATAATAATAAAAATAAATAGATAATGAAATAATAATAATAATGATATATAATAATAATAATAATAATCATACTCTTACCTCTTACTTTACTCACTTAATTCAGACGTCAGTACTCATACTACGATGACTAATAATAATGAATTAAATAATGAAATAATAATAATAATAATAATAATGATAATAATAATAATAATAATAATTAATAATAATAATGAATAATGAAGAAGATAATAATAATTAATAATAATAGAATATATTAATAAAACGAAAGTAATAACCGAAAATAACAATGAATTGAGATAATGATAATGAATAAAATAATAATAAATAATAATAATAATATTAATAGACATATGAATAATAAATAATAAGTGAAATAGGTAATAATAATATAACAGTAATAATTAATATAATAATGAAAATAATAATAGATCAATATCCCACGGCCAAATTTTAGATATCAATAAAATAATGAGGAATCAATAATAAATAATAATAATAAATAATAATAATAAATGAATAATAAAAAATCAATAATAAATAATAATAATAATAATAATAATACATAATAAAATAATAGTAAATAATAATAATAATAATAATAATAATAATTAATGAATAATTAATAAATAATAATAATAACTAATAACTAATAAATAATAATATTATATGGAAAATAATGAATAATTAATATAATAGGATAAAATAGATAAATAATAATAATAATAATAATAATAAGAATAATAATAAATAATAGATAAGTAATAATATAAAATAATAATTCATAATAATATAATAAAAATAAAAAATAAAAATAATATAATATAAAAATGAATAATAATAAAATATAATAAAATAATAAGTAATTAAATAATAATGAAATAATAATAATATAAATAATAATAATTAATAATAATAGAGGATAATTAATAATAATTGAATTAATAATAATAATTTGAGATAATTTTTCAATAATAATAAAATATACTAATAATAATAATAATAATAATAAAAATAATCAATAATAAAATAATAATGAATACATAATAATAATAATTAATAATAAAATAATAATTATAATAATATAATAGATAATAGATAATAAAATAATAATTAATAATAATAAGAAATATAATAATAGATAATGTATTCACGGTGTTTGATTTTTTCCAATTATTATAGAAACACCTACAATTATTATGAGTAATATATTTGCGGTTCATATATCAAATTTTATTTTTTCAAGCTGTCGTTATCATAAGGTGTAACAAACACTCAGAACATAGCTTTACCGAAGTAATACTTTTAACAATAACGATATGAAAAAACTTAACAAATACGCAATTTCGTTTCATCCTTCTTTCACTTCTGAGTACAACTAAACAATGTTTCAGTTCCCGAAAGAGGCAGCACGGGGAGGGGAGGAGAGGAGAGAAGGGGGAAAAAACAGGAGGAAAATTAGTGTAATCTTATGATTTATTTATTACAAAGGAGGCCAGGGAAAGAGGCCGAAAGACCAGTACTCCCAGATGGTTAAGGAAAGGAGGCAAGGAATATAAGGTAATAGTACTGAAAGAAATACAATATGGAATGAGGGATCCGATAAAATAGAGGATACGAGTAGTAGGGTGGGGGATTCGAGGGGTAAGGAAGGTCGGAAGAGGAAGAAGGACAGAAAAGAAAAGAGAGGAAATTAAGGAATGAAAAGAAGGAGAAAATGATTAGAGTCAGGGGTAAGAGGAGAGGGAAGAAGTAAGGTAGGCCAACCCACACACACCCAAGAAGAGAAAAGAAGTGAGGTATGAGAAGGAGTGAAGTATGAAGAGGGGAGTATTAAGAAAGAATAAAAAGGAAAAATCAGCAGGCTAAGAAGGGAAAATAATCAGTCAAAAGAGAGTATAGGAAGAATGAAGCAATGCTTCAAGTTCTAAGAACTAGAAGTCAAGATAGTATAATAATACAGGGTAGGAAGATAATGAAAGAAGGAAGAGTAGTATAGAAGAGAAGAAATATAAGTAGAAGGATTAAAGGTATATATACGATAATGAATAGGAATCCATGGGTAGGTAATAATGATTACTATATAGGATTTCAGTTAATTTACTCAGGGTAAATAGGGTAAACTAATGATATACGTAAGTAAGAAGGAATCAGGGGAAGAAGTATGATATATATATTAAATAAGATGGATATAAGATGGTATCTATAATTAATATGATAAAGGTAGATAGTGAGTCGGTAGTTTGATTATAAAAGGATAAAAGTATAATCGAATGTAGAAAATCGTGGAGAATAAAAGGAAAATATAAAGTATAGGTATAAAGATATAACAGGTAAGGATATATATGATATAGGTAGTAATATATAGCGGATATTAAGATAATAGTAAAGTGAAAGGGTAATCATATATAATAATTAAATAGTAAATGAGTCTGTAATATAATACGAGAGTTAAGAAGGAAAGAATAGAAATTATAAGAATATACATAAGTATAAGAGGAAGGAGAATAAATAGATAGGGCTTATTATAGTGAGAGTAGGGGAAAGAATATATTATGGAATAATAATATGGAACGTGAATAGATAAATAAGAATATAAATAGTATATATAAGTTATTTATAGAATAGGTATAGTAAATATTGTAAAAGGACCGTTCAAGCCTATTCCACTTTGCCCCTGGCGTCTGCTGTTATGCTATGTATTGGTTTAGGTGTGAAAGGATGAGAAGAAGTGACAATAATAAGTATGTTATAGTTGAAAAAAAAAGTTGTATAAAAAATTAAGTGTGATGATAAAATATTAATGTATAAATGATGTGTGCATGGTAGTTTAGTTCAGTATTATTATTATTATTATTGAATTTGTCCATTAATTGATCGATGATGATGGAGGTTATTAATGGTGAGTGTGGTAGTTAATTCATTATTATTATTATTATTATTATTTATTATTTTATTATATGGTGATTAGGTATGGGTTTTCTTATTATTAGGTGATGATAATTATTTTAATTATTATTGTATGGTATTATTATAGAATTTCCGTGGTGATGTGGATTTGTATGGATGTAATTAAATGGGTCTTATTTACTGTATATTAATGATGGTATTATTGGATTAAATTGATATATTATTACTTATTAGTAGTTATTAAGTTAAAAATTGAGTGTAAGTTGCATTAAAATGATGATCCCTATATCATTATTCAGTAAATGATGATAAGCATGTATCGATAATAAAATCGATTATCGAGGTGTATGCGGGTTACATCGGACCATTATCGGGTAAATTATCCATTAATCATTCAGCAGAACCTGATCGATAATAATCATATGGATCATGATACTTTATATAGATCATTGGGCGATATTATTGAATTATTATTATTTATTAATCTGATTGATTATATGATGGATTATTGAGGTATATGATGGATAAATGCAGTGATGAAATTCATTAGTTAGTTACGTAATCATTAATTATTAAGGACTGCGGCATTCCTGAGATTTCTGTTTTGTTTAAAATGGGGTGGAGCGGTCGAGAAAAGAGAGGAAACATGTTGGGAAAGGTAACAGTGGAAATAAAGTTTTCTAATCACATTAAATTTCACTAGCGTTTGTGGAACTATACCTGAAAGCGTTACAAACTATCAATATAACACGCTAATCCACCAGAGCTAATGATAAAATAACTATCAGGAATGGCCGAAATCTTTTAACAGAGACGCGGTGATAAGAGAGAGGTAACGAAAAAATGTGAATATAATAATCGGAGTACCGCCGTACACATATTAAAAAATAGATAAAAGTTTTATTTTAAAAATAGGAATAAAGAACAATAATTTAAACGTTCAAAATAAAATTATTCAACAGGGACACTGAAAGCAAAGATTAAACTTTGTATTTAAATTCATTAAATTTGACGAAACTTTTTCTAGGTAGAGATTAGAGAGCATAAATAAACATAAGTTGTCGAATAACATTGGTAAGGTCTTGGAGGAAAAAAGGTCTGTAACAGTGCTGTAGCAGGGACTAATTACGAACCGGAGACGACAGTGGTTCCTTCATATTTATGCGCACCGTGCCATCATTGGAAGAGAAATAGAGAAGTAGGTTGTGTGGTTCAATTTAATTGCAGAAGACAAGGGGAGGTTAGCATAAATGGAAGATATCCTCAATTAATGTGGAAATAGCACGAAACTAACACCATCATATAAGAGTAACCGCCGAATTATGCAACACACGGTATTAAACCCTAGTAAGAAAATTTTGCGGAACATTACACAAAAGATGAAAGCACACGAGATCACAACACGCTTACTACAGATTGAAAATTCGCTAGGTTGTTTGGAAAATCTAATATTTCAATTTGGTTGAATTGTCCTGAGACCTATTATTGTACTTATTGCCAGAATTCTTTTAGTAAAAATAACTGTTAGAGCCGAGATATTAATGCCTGAAACAATTTAGAGAAATGAATGACTGCTTGAAACATATTTTATTGAGGATGGTTAATTGAGTTTGTTTCTAGGTAGCACCTCTGGATGCTAGGACTGAACAATAAGTCTGCGAATTTCGCAAAATATGCAAGAAGATTTTTTTGATTTCTCATGTCGAGAATAAAATATTGTATTTTGAACTTCATGCAAATGTTAATAGTTTGTGGAAAACATATTTAGGGATTATCTTTAGATTTTAAATTTGTGATTATTGATAAAAGCTCGCCTATATAAGGTGAAATAAGAATTAGAATTACACCGTGATCCACTGCCCGAGGACTAGGCACAGAAAGCGAAATATTGGAAATATAACATTAAAATGTTTTAAAGATTTTTAACACATCTATTATATTCTAGAATAGTCCTTAAAATAATAATTCTCTCTGAAAATAAAAAGAAAATTATTTGAAAGAGCATAGAAACGAACTGACAAAAGGTATGTTAAAATTAGAAGGCGCAGATTAAAAAAATTTCTTATAAAAATAGAAATAATAATAAAAGAACTATATGTTAAAATAATAAGAATAAAAATAATCAATATGAAATGATAATGGACAAAATATTAATAAATAATAATAATAATAAGAATAATAATAATAATAATCAATAATAACATATCATAATAATAATAAATAATCATAATCAATAAATTAAAGTAATAAAATAAATAAATAAAAATATAATAATAAATAATAATAAGAATAGAATAAATAATAATAATACATAAATAATATAAAAATAATAATAAAATAAATAATAATGATTATAATTGTAATTACGTAAAATTACGGATTAAATATTAAAAGCATTTAACTAATTTTCCATAATAATGTTAAATTAATAAAATAATAAATGAATATTGCCAACCCAGCATGGAAATACATAAATAAATAAAATATAATTAATAATTATACTATAATAATAATAATACTTAAATAGAATAAAAATAAATATAAGAAAAAAAAAAAAATAATGATTAATTAAATAATAAAATAGCAAATTTATAAACCAAATAACAAATAAACAAAAATACCAATAAAAAAACAAAAAATAAACAAACAATAACAAATAAAATAAAAAAAAACAACAAAAAATAATTATAATAAATAAATTGAAAAATTAAAAATAGTGAAATAAATAGGAATATTATATAATAAATAATAAGATAAATAAAAAATACAATAAATAATAAATTCAATAAATAATTTTAATTGAATAAGATAATAAATAAAAAAATAAATTAACAAAATCTGAAAAAATTAATAAAAATCAATATAATAACTATTAATAATTAAAATAATAATTATAATAAGAAAAAAAAATAAAAAATAAATAAATAAAAAATTAAATAAAATTGATAACAAAATAAAATATAAATAAAAACAATAAAGAAAAATAATAATAATAATAATAATAATCAAATAAAAATAATAAATAAAATAAAAATAATAAAATAAAATAATAATAATAAAAAAAGTCTTATATTGAAATAAAAGTAATATCATAATAACGTTAATAATAATAATAATTAATGTAATTAATTATGTAATTAAAATATCATTTACAAAATACAAATAAATAAATAAGTCATTATTTAGTAAATAATATTGAACAAATTTTATGATAATAATATATAAAAATATAATAAGGATTAATTAAATTATTATTAGATAATTATATATTTAGTATTTAAATATTATACTATATATATATTAAAATTAAAAAATATAATATAAAATATAATATTAAATAGATAATAAATATATACTACATTGCTAAAATCATCATATTAAGTATTTTTTCAGTTAAAATTTATTTTTATTCTGTATCTTTGCGGAATTTTATGTTTTCTATGTATAGTGCCCAAAAGAACTAATTGTAGATTTTTATTCTACTAAAAAATGCAAAAAAATAAGCGATCATCAAATTTTTTATATTCAGAGTATGAAAAAAAAAAAAAAATAAAAAGTAGAAGATACCAATATGTGAAATAATTTAGAGATCATGAGAAAAACATGATTCGTTTATATGTTTACTTTTCCTTTGACACCAAAAAAATAAAATTTTTAGAAAAAAATACAGATAAAACCGATCCCTAATAGGATCAAAACAAATATAAATAAAAAAAAAAAAAAAAATAATAATTAAAATAAAAAAAAAAAAAACAAAAAATAATTAGTTCTTAATGCAGTGACCAATTTATTTACAACACTTATAAAACGCAAGACGCCAAATAGTAATATAATAAAAAATCGAATAATTTTATAGCTTAAATAAATTATTATCTTTATGTTAATTAAAAGTCAATTAAGAATGAAGTATTTAAAGAACTTCAACTGGCAAAACAGATCACAAACTTTAAGAGAGATAAGCAAAAGTCACCTTTTAAAAGTTCGAAGCTTTCTCGTAAGTAGGATGAAGGTATATATAGTTAACAGGCCTACATATTTTTTTTTTATTAAAAAAAACGCGGTACAAACTTATAATAATACAGGGATGGGTAGTAGGATGATAAAGTTTAGGTGGGAAATGGATAAAAATAATATATATTTACAAACTATAATAGAAACATGGAATAGTATTAAATAGAATATATAAACTATATAATATTATACTATATATACTAGTTATTATAGTAGGTGGAGTAGTACTATATTATATATTTACTCTATGATTAAATAATTTTTTAAAACAAAAACCAAGCGATTAGCCTAGCATAGTTCTGGATTCAATAGCTAAAACTTAAAAAAAAAGACTATTCAGCTGTAGGCTAATTTTTAGACTTTTGAAGGTACTGTGGCTAGTCTACTTTTACTTACAAAAAGATTTTAAAATTTAAGATAATAAAAATTTAGTAAAAATAAATTTAGAACTATGTCTTCAAATTCAAAGAATGTTATTATTAATCTTGAACTTGGTCATAATATAACTGTGAAAACTCAGAAGCCTACAGATTGTGAAAACTCAGAAGACAAGGATGGCTCTACTCATGATTGGGAGACGTTTGTCGAAGGCAAGCCAGGTTCACACGCATTGAAGTAGTATTTGTAGAGAAGGTTGTCTTCTATTTACATGACTGTTATCTAAAACCAAAAAGAGTTTTAAGAAAACCTTCCTTTAGTCTTAGTGATAAAAATAATACGGTTGGTTCATTTTACCAATAGAAATTCACTTTAATATAAGGTGTGAACCTCTTAAAGCAAAATTTGAATACGATATCTATATGAAAACTATAGAGTGATAGTGCATCAATATTTAATATTGGTTAAGAAAAACTTACTCTTTTAGAGCCAAAGGAGGGATTTAAAAAGAAACATTAATGAGAAGAGACTGAAGTCTCAAGTTCAGAGGATTCGCGAGTAAATAAGAAATCCTCAAAATTCTACAGCAAAATTGAGTGATTTATTCGACCTGGGACCTCCTCCAGATCCAAACATCCTGAAGAACCATCTGAATACAAATCCGAAACGACCCAATCGAAAAACCCCCAATAGACAAATAATAATAATAATAATAATAATAATAATAAAATAATAATAATAAAATAATTAATAATAATAATAAATAATAATGAAATAATAATAATAATAATAATAATAATAATAATAATAATATAATATACCACCGATCAAGTCGAAAATTCTTTCCGACTATGAAAGTCATATTTTTTTATTTTATTTTTTATTTTATTTTTTTATTTTTTTATTTTTTTTTTAAACGAATGTGAATTTAAATACTATCATTTAGCTCTCTCATTTTTATGAAAAATATCAATTTCCGTTATGAATTTGTGAAATAATCTAATTTTAGCAAAGAAATTGCGAATATATAAAATTTGTGGAGTGGCCAAATAGTTAACACGATGGGTAATTCTTTCACGTTCAAGGCAGAGTGATACAAACGGTTCGAAGTCCCAGCGAGCACTTTGAGTACACTGTATTCCCGGGAGAGTCAATGGGGAGGAGGAGAAGAGAGGGGAGAAGAGAGAGGATAGAATAGAGATGAGAGTAGGAGTAGGAAATGAGGATATAGGATATAGAAGATATTAGTAGATAGGACGTAATATGTAGGGTGATTGTTGAGATTATAGTGAGAGATAACCTAAGAGTAGAGATAAAGAGATAATAGAGAATAGTAGGTAAGTAGTGCTATATTAGGATATATAAGTGAAGAGAAGGCATAGATGAAATAGTAAATAGTGAAGAAGATGTAATGAAATTAGGCATAGTGCACAATAGATAATTGAGTACTACTCACCGATAGAGGTAATACCTAATAAAAAAGTGCTTTGTATGTTGAACGGTATAGTAGTAAGCACTTTTTCCAGGATCTTTAATTAACTTAATAAGAGATAAAAGACGAAGTTGAGTAGTTGATAATACTGGTAGCGAACTATGATTCTAGGTGTACAATTAGGTCAAATTAAGGAAATTGTATGTAGTAAAATACGTGGATATATAAATAATACGGTAGTATGGATAATTATCATTTATATATTATATTAGTATCATAAGGAAAATAGTAGATGATGAATAGTTGAGTGAGGCACGAATAGAGGTGAGTGAGGTAGTGAGGCGTGATGGTTATGTATTGATGAGGGGTATATAATCATAAACATTCGCATATATCAGGAGTGGTTTACGTTAACGAAAGATTGAGGAATTCATTGTCGAGGCCTGTTTTTCGTGTGCATAATCAGAATGTGTGGGTTGATTGATTCTCATCGCTGCCAGCCTAGTAGTACCTCGTGGTTTTTATGTAAACCGAACAGGCCAGAGAACCGCGTCACCTCAATATCTATAGTTGAGTTATAACCGTGTCCATTCTGACTCACATCATTTTTAATTGGTTTTTACTATCCTTGTGAAAGATTATATGTATATTGATTATTACCTCGTGGTGAGTCATTTTAGATTATATTTTTTGCCATAAAATCTATACACGATTTTGTAATTATTTTAATTCTGGGTATTCTTATTTTCAGTTTTAATTATTTTAAACATTGTTGCAAATTACATTTCTGTAATTTACTTCTGTACATTTTCGGGTTGTAGGTTTAATTGATAGTTGGGGGTTCTAAAAATCTTTTCTGGTAATTCTTTCGGGGAAGAATTATTTTGTTTTTTCTTTTTTTAGTTTCCCTTATGTTTTTTCTCTTCTGGTTGATTCTTTTTATTGGGTTTTTACATAACTTTGAAGTCAGTTGGTATGTATTTTCCTTTTCTAATCCCTCATTTTCCTTAGAGAGGAGATCCAGATAATTGTATTTTAAAATCAGATATGTACTCTACTTGACTAAAAAGTAATAGAAATATTAAATAACACTATTCCACCAATTATCTCTTCATATTTCGAAATAATGAAGGTAATTTTGAGAAGCAGAAGAATACAGCACACTACGTTCTGATGGTATAGAATCATAGAGGAGAACGTAACCCTAACTACCTACCTAACCTTAACCTAACTAACCTAGCTTAAGAACCTAACCTACCTAACCTAAACCTAACTTTAACCTAACCTAAACCTAACCTAATTCAGTGGAGATAGTAAAAAGAGATAGCGTTTTCAATAATTTGAAGAATAGGCGTTTGGAAATTAATTCATTATATATTTTAAAAAAGTAGGAAGCTTCTGTTGAGATGCGCTCAGAAACTTTTTTTTTGTTACTTAAAACTCATGGAAAACGGTACATGGGGAAAATGGTTTTCGGCTAGAATTGGATTTGGCCAAAGCTGTTCTTATTTAAAAATAATAAAATCCGATGAAAAACATTTTTAGCGAATATTAAAATTTATTTAATGGGTAACATAAGTTATTTTTAATCGACGATACATTTTAAGCAAAATTTGAACTAGTTAACTTTTCAGATATTAAATGCAAATGTATTTGCAGAATACATTAACGATACCAGATATTGCCAAGAACATAAATGTTTGGGAAAAAAACATTTCGAGGATTGATTAAAACCCGGAGCCATGTTAGACCTTCATGGAAAGCATTAATCAAAATGGAATAATTCAACTTGGTAAAAATTGGGAATTGATAATGAATGTAGTATGATTTATTGCCCACATTCTTTAAGCCGTCCCCACTAGGGCAACCAGGATTTTATTTTTTGAATGCCTTACATTCAAGAAGTATCATTTTTTTAGATTTTTTACTACGTTTTTACTGCTTTATTTTGAAATTTGATAATCTTATTTTTTTAAACTTTGTGGGCGTTGGCGGGAGTATAAACATTTATTTTTCCTTTATCTTGCAATTTATATTTCAATCTTTTTCAAATGCCCGAAAACTAGTGTTTATACAGGGTGTTATCAGATTGCACCGGGCATTAGTTTACGTATGGGGGGTTCCCACTCCTTCCATTATAAACATTTGTCATTTAAACCATGGAGCAGAAAAAATTTATTACGTGGATATTGGCATACAAATATTTATTTCCATAGTACATTTCATTAGTAACTGTTCAAAGTGTCCTTCATCTTCGCTGATGCAGGGCATTCGCACGACAGTATCTCATTGCTCTCATGGAGTCCGTATAAACATCAGGACGGAAAGGAGTGATAGTTTTGCTTGCGGCATCCACGATTTCCGATTTTATAAAGCCCTCTTTTGCGTTTTAGAAACCAGACGGGTTAGAATAAACCATAGATTCAATCCAGCCCCGCAGAAAGTAATCTTAATGGGCGTTAAATCCAGGGGGGATCGTGCGGGGCCATTCTCCAGAACCGTTAGCGCCCCCTACCCATCGTGACCGTAGTTTGTTTTAAATTAACTTCTTACAATTGAAAAATAGATTGTGCGGCCGTCATACCATTTAAAACCCAACATCCCCTGGCCTATTGGGCAATCGGAATATCTTGGTAGGGACGCTTCAGTAGATGACTGCTGCACAAAAATGCAGGTACGGGATACCCTTGAAAAGCCTAGGGTCAAAAGAAGGCAGGAGTAAATGTCGCCTAGAAAGACCACACCAGACCATTTATGAAAAGGTATGTATTATGTGGTAAGTAGGCTGTCGTATGAGGGTTCATCATCCCAGTATTGGGTGGTTTCGGATAATTAGAATCCCTTTTCTTGTAAAGGGCGGATTTCTCGTAACGAGCAGCGCTCAGAAAGTTAGATCTCCGTGTTGCTTTTTCGAATTAACACGGGGAGGAAATGGTCTGCGGCTTGTTTCATAGGATTCATTTGTGGAGCAGCTCTTGCACAGAGGTACGTTTAAATGGTACAGTGTTGTCGTGCCAGTGTTCGCCATATGCTGGTAAGGCACATCGAAACGAAGACATGCTTCGGGTTGCTAAGTTACTAGGAGTACTGAAACAGCATTGGAGTATTTCTTCTTCAACTCCAGCCAGTAACGTTCATGTCTTTTGGGTTATAGACGGCGGTCCGAACAGGTTTTAAGTGTCTATTTTCCCTGAGCGTCTCTACAATGGCCTCAACGTTTTACATTTGGGTACTTATTCTTTTCTCTGCTGATATTTTTTACGAATCTTCGAACGGCAGGCAAGGCCTTTTTGAGGTACCTCAGCCATACTTAAAACATGTCTGTTTGCTCTGCAATGGTGAAACATTCGTGTCACCCATATGATCTATACTTGAATTACACACACTTTTCACTCGCCCGTAAGCGACAGAACACGGGGACAATCGCATGATGAGGCTACACCCACAGCTCTAATACGGAATGAACAGGAGAATTGCGTACTCACATGTTAAACAAAAAAGAACGTAGCTTTAGTGTTCAGACACATACGACTTTAAACATTGTATCTCGGTTAAACTAATTTTTTTAAAATTGTAATTGTTAATTTTATGTTTGCATTGTGGTTAGGAAACCATGACCTAAAATATTTCGTGGCAATTCCGAAACACCTGTATAATATAGTAGTTGTCTATAATTTATTTTTAATTTTTTTTTACGTAAATTTTGAATAAAATTACCATTAAGACCTCTCTCAATCATTTTAGAGATTGCGAATACTTTAAATGATTTAAAAGAAAAAAAAATTATCATTTACGAAATTTAGGGGGAGGGGTGCAAAAGCACCCGTGCCCCCTGGCTACGCACGTGGTTACCAGGCTGAAAAATTTGAGGCCCTTGGACAACTAAAATTACGGGGACTTACAGCTTAAAAAAAAGCTGTCTCCAGAGTTCTTAGATTTCAATGTATTACTACTATGTTCGGAACATGGTTTGCATTGCTCCAGGTAACAGCATTATCCATTGGAAAAAATGAATAATTAAATGAAAATAATAGAATGATCTCGGAATCCAACAGGACCTTCATAATAAGGGATTTCGTTACATCTTTGAATGATTTTTGTACATTGCATTGGTTTACCTTCACAGTAAAATATATATTTATTATATTTATATATATATTATTAATAATATATATATATAATATATATATATATATATATTATATATATATTATATTATATATTATGTATATATAGTGTATATTATATTATATATATACTTATATCTTTTCTTCATCTCCTCTTTCCCAAGATTGGCGGTTAGGTGCGGTGGGCGTGCATCGGAAAAGAAAGGCAGTAGAGATTATGGACAAAGGTCGAAAAAAGCAAGCCTTCGCCCCCTCTGTTCCCTTTAATCAGTGACGAATCTGTCGCCAGAATAAAAATTACCTAGAGCTTCACGGGACCCGCACGGACCCTCACTATCGTAAATCGTCGTGTAAGGGTTAGCTCTGGGCCCAGGTGGCCTAAACCCATACCCCCTCAACAAAAACCCGCCTTCATTTCCTATATGCACCTTTTTTCCGGCTCTTGCCAAACTACATTTTCTCTTCCTTCAGACCACTCGGTTTACTGAACTCATCCCCTTTTTTTCTTCGTCTCCAGGCCGGTCGGGTCCCAAACACCCACTCGCCACTTAATCGCTTAAACCAAACCGACTTCATTCATCCTTGTCCACATGACCAACACCATCTCCAATATACTTTCCATTTTATTTCGCCCATTTCCCCTTTCTCCACACCACACAAATCTCTATCCGTTACACTTTTTCATTTTATCAATTCTTCCATCTCTAGCATGCCCCTAAGTTGTCCATCTGAACCCAACATGAACATTTAAGCTTTATTCTATTCCCAGACCATTAGTCTCACTTACTATACAATAACACAGGAAACAAAACATGCCCTTCATGTAAGACCCTTTTTAGCGTCTTTAAGACGTGTTCTTTTACATTCCACAACGATTTAAATTGCCACCAGGCCCCTTCCTGCACTTCACAACCTTCCTACTACCACTCCTGCATCCATCCTTCCCTTCTCATCCAAGATTACACTTTAAGCAGAACCAATTTTGGCCTTTTCGGGGTTCCATTTGCAGCCCCACCAAAAATGGACAAAATTCGAATTTTCAGCGTTTGGACTATATAAATACCAAATGTAGGCTTTTTTTGCCTCTTAAAACGTTTCATTTCGGTGTTTATCTTGTTTATGATTAAGTCATTCTTCAGAATTTCAATTTTCAATTTTCATGGATTTTTGACATCCGTTGAAATTCCTCCTAAACTATTTTTCGGAATGACTTCAAACTTAATATGCATACGTAGGTCCTTATCTAAAATAGTACAAGTACTTTTTCCGAGATGAATTTTTTTGAGTTTTTGCTCAAGCGATTTGCTCCAATTTCCAAAAACCACGTCTTTTTTGAATTTTGAAATGAAAAAATTGCGATAATTTTTTTTATGTTCAGCGAAGTGATAAAATAACCTGCAATTTTCCATTCTTAAACTTCTCACTTTACCATTACCTCTCTTGCTATAACCTTATCCCCAAAATAACTTTCCTTTCTTTGAGGCACCCATTCCCCCCAAACCCCACACCCATTCAATTATCCAACCCTTCTATTAATATATTATACTGATTATAATATTATAATAATATTATAAGTAATATATATTATATTATATTATATATTAATATATATATATTATAATTATATTATAATAGAATATAATATACTATATTTTTAATATAAATATATTATTAATTATATATATATATATTATATATGGTCAATAGTAAACACCAGCCCTCAAATAATTTAATTTTAGCTAGATAAAGCTGTAAAAAACTGGATTCTGAATGTTATAACGACCAATTTTCAAATATTTTTAAATAATTACTTTATCTAAATGTGATAAGTATTAAAGAATAATTTTTTTGATTTTTTTGTGCTTTCTACTATAGCTTAGAAATAAATAAGCTTTAAATCTTTTTATTTTTGTTTTGTTATCCTTACCACTTTTACAGCATATGCTACATTGCACATTAAAAGTCATTATATATTGTCTTAGGAGGAGAACGTGTCGGAGTGTAGTAATTATGTTATATCGTATGAGATTCGGGTAAATAGAGGTGAATATATCGTAACCCTTGAGCCATAGGCCATTGCCCTGAGTGATAAGTATGGAAGTGAGAGTGTCAACATTGCGTAATAAATCCGGAAAGTTAGGAACATGTACGATAATGTGTAGCCAAATGGTATAATAGTTAAAATGAAAATATTGATTGCATAAACGTAAGGGACATTGATATTAAGTAAAGTAAATATCATAATATATAGATACTTGGAAAAAGGATGAAATATTAATAGCAAATAGAGAGCAGGAAAATTTAAGGAGGTTTTTTTATTTTTTATTTTAGTTTTTTTACAATGCTTTAAACGTCGGGGACTTAAGTAACCTCGAAACTAACTTTGAAAAAAAAATGTGTCAGAGACAGCGGTCTGGGAGACAGAGGCCGAGAGGAACCCCGACTCCTAGCCATCTTTTTCAGCGTTTTACTACTACTAAAAAAAAAAATAAAAAAAAAAGTTATCTTCCATAAATTAAACACTATTCTGGTATTACTTTATAACTGTCCCCCGTACGCTCGTATAAGCCCTAAAATTGGG
>JABUQX010060022.1:0-10000 GCA_015478945.1 Trachelipus rathkii | reverse complement strand
AGAATTATTATTTTAGTTGCATCATAAATAGTTATTTGAGTGGTTAGAGAGAAATTAGCAGTGATCATGCCTGAAGAATACAGGCGTAATATTGGTACAATATTAAAGGCTCTAACTTCTTTATATTTTAATACTTAATAAATTTTCTATCGAAAATAAAGAATTATTCAGATTAGAAGAAACTTGCAAAAAGTATGTAAAAATTGACGCTGATTTAATTTTTCTTAAATAATAATAATAATAATAATAATAATAATAATAATAATAATAATTAATAATAATACTAAAAGAGGCTTTAATAATAATGATAATTATCATAAAAGATAATCACATTTATGAGAACTGTTAGGGAATAATAAATAAATAATAATTATTAATTAATATAATAATATAATAATAATAATTATAAAAAATAATAATAATATAATATATAATAATAATAAATAATAATAATAATAATAATAATAATAATAATAATAATAATAATAATAATAATAAATAATAATAATAATAATAATAATAATAATAATAATAATAATAATAATAATAATAATAATAATAATAATAATAATAATAATAATAATAATAATAATAATATAATAATAATAATATAATAATAATAATAATAATAATAATAATAATAATAATAATAATAAAATAATAAAAATAATAATAATAATAATAATAATAATAATAAAATAATAATAATAATAATAATAATAATAATAATAAAATAATAATAATAATAATAATAATAATAATAATAATAATAATAATAATAATAATAATAATAATAATAATAATAATAATAATAATAATAATAATAATAATAATACAATTAATAAAATAATAATAATAAATAAATACCAATACTAATAATAATAATAATAATAATAATAATAATAATAATAAATAAATAAAATAATAATAATAATAATAATCTATTTTAAGACCCGCCCTACATTAGTGACTTTTCTTGTATGAAAATCGTCCAGAGTTTGATTTTTTTTTTTAAATATTTGTTTACAAAAATTGCAACAAAAATTAAAACAAATTGAAATTAAAATTAATATAAAGAAGGAAACCATTAATGTTTTGTTTCTGAATTTAGAAAAAAAAATCAATTTCTGATAATTCTAATAAAAGTGGGCGTAGTCTCATACAAAAGAGTATCCAATATACGGCTGATCTTAATTGGACGGAATAAAATCAGTTGTAAACAGTGGTAAGACTTGCTAGTTTTCGATAGAAAATTCACCTCTATAGTTCAAAGCAATAATAACAGAGTGTGGTTAATATCTATAAGAAACTTAACTCATGCAATTTTAATAAGCCCAGTTTGAGTCACCTTGGATTTCAAAGTCCATTTGCAGTAGTTACCTAACATCATTACGTCATTGTTTGATGTACGTTTATAAGCAGTCTCTATACAAATTGTATCCAAACAGCAAATTTGTCCCGTGTGTCTGTGTGTGTGTTTTTTTTTTATTTTTTATATTTTTTATAAGAAACATGTTTGATTAGGTGGTTAGAGATCCTGTATTAACACCTCAGGAGGTTAAGCTGAAGTTTTATTCATTGAAAAGATCTGCTCCTTTTTGCCAAGTATAATGGATAGATAGATAGATAGATAGATAGATAGATAGATAGATAGATAGATAGATAGATAGATAGATAGATAGAGATAGATAGATAGATAGATAGATAGATAGATAGATAGATAGATAGATAGATAGATAGATAGATAGATAGATAGATAGATAGATGTTTGTATATATATATATATATATATATATATAATATATAATAGATATATATTATATAATATATATTATATATATATATATATATATATATATATATATATATATATATATATATATATACTTATAATATATTATATATATATATAAAATTATATATAGATATATATATATATATATATATATATTTATATATATATATATATATATTATATATATATATATATATATATTATATATATTATAATATATATATGTGTGTGTGTGTGTGTGTGTGTGTGTGTGTGTGTGTGTGTAGTCCTTTTTTAGTGTTCAATTCTTTATTTCGTAAACATAGTACATCAAGAAGTAAAATAAAATTAAAAAATAACAAAATAATTAAAAAATTAATATACAAATGAGTTCCATTATTAATTGTGCCCTATGCTTTCTTAGGGTGTCTTCTCTGCCTTAAACAAATTTAATCCTTGATTTTAGATCATCAAGGTCATTATTAGACTACTCCATATGCCTTCATAAATCTCCTTTCGACGTCTTTCACCATGATACCTGCTTTAAAAAATAAAGTATTTTTCTAAACAAAATAAATGAATTGTCAAGGGTTTTTATAATCGAAAACAGTGGTAATTTAAGGTAGTTTAAGATACCATTAAACGTTAACATATCTAAGCAATTACATATTAGGTGATTACTAATTCTATTAGAAACTTTACCCATTTTTTTAAAATCATTATGAAAACGTACTTCAAATTGTTCGTATATTTGATTGCTATTTGACATATTAGTTCAAAAATTTGCTCCGTAAAAAGGCATACAATATAATATCTTAATAAATATAACAATATATCTACATTTAACGAACTAAATCTTCTTAGCAAAACATTAAACGTTCCCAAGAATTTGTCCCTAGCTCTTTTCTTATCTGCCAATTCCTCTAAATTTTCATTTAAATTATAACCGAGACATTTAATCCCATTCAAATTTTTCAAAAAACCATGAGTTATATTTAATTTAGCCAAATCTTCATTTTTCTTACTTTTTTTGGCAAAAAATTGAAAACTCCACTTTTACTATTTAGACAGATCAGAAATGGATTTTTCTACGACATTTGATATATTTTGAAGGCCATTTACCGATGGAGCTAACAAAACTAAATCATCTGCATGCATGATTATATGCGACATAAAGATTCCTGCTTTGAGAATAATAATAATATTCTATTTTTCACTATATCTTTCATAAAATCATTAATGTAAATATTTAACAACAATGGCGACAAAATTCCACCTTGTCTAACACCATTTCTTATAAGCCATTCATTTCAGACACCATTATTAAATTTAACACATGCAAATTAGTTACAAATACTAACCAAAATATTATACACATTTGTCCAATATAGCACTGATTGATAATTTTTATAACAATAAGGCATGTACTGATTTTACTTATTCAAATGCTTTTGTTAAAATCCCAAAAACCAGCATAAACTGAAGACCCATTATTAATGCAATTTGCTATAGATAGATAGATAGATAGATAGATAGATAGATAGATAGATAGATAGATAGATAGATAGATGAATAGATAGATAGGACTATATAGATAGATAGATTAGAAGATAGATAGTAGATAGATACGATTAGATAGATAGGATAGATAATAGATAGACAAATTAGATAGATAGATAGGATAGCTAGATAGATATATAGATAGATAGATAGATTTCCATTTCCTTTCGTAAGTATCGTGAGTAAGAAATAGTTTTAATTACATTATGTTGTGAGAGTCTGAAAACTAAATCCAATCTCCATGTAATTTTAATGTGAGTAATTTGTGTCTGCCGTGACGTAACGTTAAATGATTAGTCCCTAACTCCCTGTCATGAATTACTATCAAAATACAAAAGGAATTTCTCAGATTATATCCAATAAATTGGTTTTTTTTATTTATTTTTTTATTTTAGTTTTATAATTAACAGATTAATTTTCTATTTAGTATTTATTTGTTTTATTTTTATTATTGATATAATATTGTATTTTTTCAATTAAAAACAATTGAAATCCAAATATATATATATAATATCATATATAATATATATATTATATTATATTATATAGTATTATATATATATAGCTTACTATATATAAGTATATATATAAATATATATATATATATATAATATATAGCTTCAAGGACTGCAGAAATCTTATTTTTCTTTTTCTTTTTTTTTGTTTAATCTATAATCGTAAAGCACCCAAATATCCTTTTCAGGCAAAAAAAAAAAAAACAAAAAAACAAAAAAAAAAAAAAATAATTAAATTTTAAAAAAAAGAGTTACTACACAAGGGAAATGAAAAAAAATGTAAAAATAAATTATATAATTATATTGATAATTATAATGAAATGGATTTGATATGCTGAGTAATATATTGGCATACCGCTATGCTTAGACCATCCGATTTAATATATATAATATATATATATATTATATTATATTATATTAAATATATATATAGTTATATTATATATAAATATAATTATCTTATAAATAATTAAAATAATAAATAAAAATATAAGCAACCAGAAAGAAATATTTAAACAAGATTAACAGAGAGAGAGAAAGGAGAGACGAGAGAGAGAGAGAGAGAGAGAAGACGGAGAGAGACGAGAGAGATGACAGAGGATAGAAGGAGAGAGACGGAGAGAGAGAGAGAGAGGGAGAGAGGGAGGAAGAGAGAGAGACGAGGAGAGGAGAGAGGGAAGCGGGAGAGAGCGATCAGACGAGAGAGAGAAGAGAGGAAGAGAGAGGAAGAGAGGAGAGAGACGCGAGGACCGAGAAGAGCGAAGGGAGAGAGAGAGAGGAGAGAGAGAAAACGAAAGTAATTGAACAAGCAGAAACGACCTAATAAAAAAAACTAAGAAAAGTTCTTTTCAGGTTTATAATAAAAATAAAACAAAAAAACTAAAAAAACAAAAAAAACAAAAAAATAGAAAAATGAAATCGCATTTAAAATATAATATTAAAACTAACCTTTTAAAAGAAATAAATGAGAAATTCGATTTCAAATACTTTTTATATTAAAGTATATATTAAAAAATAAAACATGGAAAGAGAAAAAAAAAGACTTTAATTACTATGCAATTATAATTTTGAAATACTACAAAATATCATTTATATACTTACATAATAATAAAAAATATATAATTATAGTTATTTCTTTGTTACATACCTTAAAATAATTACCATTGTTAGGTCGTCTTGTTATATGAAAGGAAACAAGAAAACATATCAGACAAACGAGTGACATATAAACAGGATTAAAGAGACAAACAGAGAATCATAAAATTAATAAGATATGATGCCGGATAAACGAGAGTGACAAATAAACATGATTATTGAGTCAAACAGATAATCAAAATAAGAAAAAAAATTATAATTAAACAAATAATTAAATAAATAGACTAACGGTACAAATAAGAAAAATACTAATAAAATTTAATTTTTCGTTTCAAAGATTTTATAACAATAGATGTTTAAAAATTTGAAGAGCATTATTTGGGAAGTCATTTGGAAAGAGGGAAACGCCCCCAAGTCATTTGGAAAGAGGGAAACGCCCCCTCTCCAAATCAGATTTGACGCTCTAAGGAAACACGGACCCCATCCTCAACAATGGATCTCTTTTCCTTCCCCCCAACCAGACCCCATAAAACACTCCTTTTTTTACCCCCTCCTTTGTGTTTTCATATAATAAAAAAAATGTCTCCTTTTCAATCTTCAGTATCTCTCTCTCTCTCTCTCTCTCTCTCTCTCTCTCTCTCTCTCTCTCTCTCTCTCTCTCTCTCTCTCTCTCTCTCTCTCTCTCTCTCATTCAGATGCTCTGTTTGTGTCTGACAGTTACTATGTCAAGAAACATAAGTCAAATCAATTTCATTCTCTATTGCTTAAAAACTTCAGTGAATAACCTTTCCCAAAAGTTCAACTTCTATCTATCTATCTATCTATCTATCTATCTATCTATCTATCTATCTATCTATCTATCTATCTATCTATTCTATCTATCTGATTTCTATCTATCTATCTATTCTATCTATCTATCTATCTATCTCTCTATCTAATAATATATATCTATCTATCTATCTATCTATCTATCTATCTATCTATCTATCTATCTATCTATCTATCTATCTATCTATCTATCTATCTATCTATCTATCTCTTCTATCTTATCTATTTATTTTAGCTTGTGACACTTAAATTATATACTAATATATATATATATATATATATATTATATATATATTATATATATATATATATATATAAATTCATATATTATTATATATATATATATTATATATATGTGTGTGTGTGTGTGTGTGCGTGTGTATTCCCTCTTACCAAAAGAGGAATAAGAGATCCCAAATTTTGCCAGAACTTGTGTGAATTCTTCGAGCGCGAGTGCTTCCCAAATTTAGACTTGTACCTTATATAAAATGTTTTAATCCTTTGGATAAGTTATTAGTTCTTCTCATTTAAGAAAACCTTACTTATGAAGTCGGACTCATACACACACACACATACACCAGACACACGCCTACACACACACACACACACACACACAAATATACTATATATATATATTATTAGATATAAAGATAATATAGAACAAAGATATATATTTATATAGAAATATATATTTATAGGTATAATTATATATATAAATAATAGTAGATTATATTATATTATATATACATATATAATTATATGATATATAGATATATAATATATATAATATATATATAGATATATTATATAATTTAATATTATAGATATATATATAAAGTGAAAATAATACAGTATATACAAATAATGGTAAGGTGGGAATACAGGTTATATTGATTATTTAGTGAATTAATGTATATATAATTATATGTTTATATATATAAAGTATATATTAAATATCAATTATATATATATATAATTATAGTATATATATAATAGTATATAATTTATATATATATATAATATAATTAAGCAAATATAGTAAATTTATAGATATTTATATATATATATATATATATATATAAATTATATAAATATATAATATATTATAATAATAATTAAATATAATCAAATGAAAATGAATAAGTACACAATTAAATAATAATAAAAGATAAATAAATTAATTTAAATAAAAAAATAAAATTTATTACCTAGTAATAGTAAGAAACCAAATAAAATAGTAAATGAATACATAATTTAAATAAAAGACTTTCTAACTATATACGAATAAATAACAAAAATGTATTACATTAATCAAAATTGAAATTTAAAAAAAAAGTAATTAATATTTTATATTTTCTATTTCAATGAGGATGTATTTCTTAATTAGAAAACAAATATAGAGCAAGTATAATTATAATTAATAATAAAATATAACTTATATCATAATAAAAAGTGAGAATAATTATAATATATATATATAAAAATTATAATAATAATAGATAAATATATAAATCATTTATGATAAACTATAAAATATGTGAATAATGCTTACTCGAATAAATGGGATACAATCGTGTTTTCGTCCTTTAGCCATGAAGCAATATTTGAGGATATAATATTTTATGTTTCATAGCAATTAGTATACATATATATCCTGTATTTATATATAATTTCTAATTTATTTACTAATAAATATTTAATATATTAATTGTGTTTTTGTTATTATGTATTATTATATGTTAAATATAACATTTATTTAATTTACTTTCATTATAATTGCTAATGTTTATATAATTAAATTGTCAATTAATATTATATATTTTATAAAAAATAATGTAATATTATATTAATAATATTAAATTATAAAATTATATATATTATTATTATAATTAATATTTAAATATATATATTAATTATGAATTTAACTATAGAAATATTAAATTATGTTAATATATTTATATATTATTAATATATTAAATTAGTTAATGTATTATATAGATAATATTAAATTAGTGTAATTATTGATTAATATAATTAAGATTATAGATAATTTAAAGTTAAGAGTAAGTATATGAGTAAGTGATATAAGAGATTAGAAGAAGTAATGAGTAATATTTATGAAGTAAAGGAAGATAATAGAGATGTAGAATTATGATGAAATGTGTTATAAGATTAAATGTATTGAATGTGATTAATTATAGTATTATTATATAAAGTATATGTAATAAGATAATAGAATATAAGATGTTAAGATTGATGATAATATATTATATAATGATAATATAAAAGAAAAAGAAATATGAAAATATCTAAGAGTTGAAATAAAATATATTAATGATAGTTAATAGAGTGATAATAATAATATATAGAATATATAAAATATAATTAATAATGAGTATAAAAATGGAACAAATAAAAGTTATTATATAGATAATTATTATTTATTATTATTTATTATTATTATATATTAATAAATAAAAAGTTTTAATTAAAATTTTACATAATTTTCTATTCTTTATAATTATATAAATATTATTATATTTAATGTAATATTATTATATATAATATAATTTATACATTAATTTATATATATATATTATTTATATTATAATATTATAAAATATATTAATAATTAATAATATTATATTATATAATAATTAATTAATAATATTATTATTAATTATATATTTCAATATATATATTATCAATATATGATATTTATAATTATATATCAGAATATTAGTTGATATTATCATCATGTATTATAGTAGATGTAATATCATAAATGAGTTTATCTATCCCTCATCATGCATGTCTCTATTTATTTGTTATTATTAATATAGAATTAGATATATATTAGAATAACAGCGGATGAGTATAGTAATAGTGAGTAGTACTCTCACTCTCGGAGTTGTATTGATTATTAACTTATGGTATTGAGTGATTATCTATAATATTATTCATCATTTCTTTATAATAAATAATATTATGTGATGATTAAATAATTCCTTATTATTATTCATCCACTATAATATTTAATTAAAATGATTAAGTATAATATAGTAAGTTACAATATATTATAATAATAATATATAATAATTAATTAATAAATATATTAAATTAAAAATTATATTAATAATTAATTTAAAATAAATATAAATAATATAATAATAATAATAATATATATAATAGAATGAATTAAGTTAAATAATATATATATATATATATTTATATATAATAATATATATATATATATATATATATATTATATATATATATATATATAATATGATATATTATATATTATATATATATATATAATATAATATAATAATATATATATTAATATATATATTATATATTATATATATATAAATATATATATATATAATTTTATTAATTATATAATATTAATAATATATATATATATATATATTATTATATATTATTATAATATATATAATATATTATATATATATTAATATATAATATATATAAATATATATATATATTAAATTATCATATTATTAATATATATAATATTATATTATTTATTTAATATTATATTATTATATATATATTATAATTATATTATATATATATATATATATATATATAGTATATACTATATATATATATATATTATTTTTTTGGGGGAGTTATATCAAAATTGATAATTTTTTAAAAATGTGTCACACAACAAAACCAGAAGTGTTGACAATTTGTCTGGTGTGCGATTTCAAATGTAGTGTAAGCGTGAGAGAATGCTTGCTTTAGAAAATGTTCTTAATTTAACGATTAAGATAAAGAATTGCGAGTATATAATGATAATCTTTCAGAAATGTCGCAAAAAGTTTATATATATATATATATATATATATATATATATTATATATATAATATTATATATATATATATATACTATATATATATATATATATATATAATTATATTTTTATAAAATATAATAAATATATATATATATATATATATATATATATATAGTATATATATTATATATATATATATATATATATATAATATATATATATTATATATTTGTATATATATATATATATTATATATTATATATATTATTAATTATAAATTTAATTAATATTAATTTAATTGAATATTATATGATTATTTATTTCTTATATATATTTATTATTATTATTATAATTTATATATATAATTATATTATATACAGCTGATAATCTCTCTCTGT
>JABUQX010060021.1:0-21715 GCA_015478945.1 Trachelipus rathkii | reverse complement strand
AGAGAGAGATGGTTTTTTGGATTTTTATGGATATTATTTGTAGATTTAACAAGTAGGACGAGTTAAGGAGATCGGGTATTGTGGTATTAGTGATGTTAATAGCATTTATTTTTCATTATATAGTCGTTTCCTTTATGGTGGCTGAATTATATTTTTATATATCGTATTTGAGCTAAATGTTTAATTGAGTATAAGGATAAAATTTAAATAAAAAAAACTTTTTAATGTATTTTTTTACCGAATTTACGATTTGGCAGCGGGTCCGAGAACGATTCGGGATACTTTTTGAAGGTGCACCAAATATAACGCAAAGAGAACATTGTTTACGAGTTATCCAGTGTGGTTAGGTTGACATTATGCATCGTGTTCAATGTAGGTTGGTTGATTTTACTGCACTGTGATCCATATGTTAGGTTGCGGTTTACTGTCTTCTTCCGGTTATGATATGTTTTGTTATGTATACAGAATCTAAAAATGAAAAAAAACTAATACGACTATAGAAAACTATATGTTTGTAGATAAAGGCGTTTTTTTTCATGAAAATAACGTTTTGATAAACTAAATTTTTACGAACATTCCGATTATTTTCCCTCCATTTATGGTAGTAATATACTTAATGTTGAATTTTTTTTTATCTGCACAGGAACGTTAAGGTATACTTAATATATATTAATATATTATTATATTATTATATATATATTATTACTATTATATTATATATTTTATATATTATTACTATGGTAATTCAATTTTTCGTGAGCTCGATTTCGATATATCGAAGTATAGTTATTCGGTTGGATTATGATATAAATCAGTTAGATTTTATATATTATTATATAAAATAATAGTATATTATATATATATATTATATATTATATATATATTATATATTATATATTATTATATATATGGTTAGTGTCAAAGTGAATTATGTAAAGAGAGACAGATACATAAGGCATACCCATTGTTGCTTGCTGGCAAGGAAAAAAAGACTTGACAAAAAAAAGGGGCCGAGTGGTTGGGGTGTTTAGATAACGAATTAGGGTAGACACGATGTTAGGATCGGGTTCTCGCTCTAGTGGACTAGGGGGTAATCCTCGGGGTGGTCTCCGGAACGCCGTCTTTTGGTTTTGGTGTCGCGGGTTCCTCGAATCCCTCGGGTATGATCCCCGTCCATAGGCTCGGCCCTAAAAAGGGTAAACTCTTTTTTAGGGGGCTCGAAGCCCTATAGTGGCGTCGATATATATATTATATATATATTTAATATATTATTATTAATTATATTAGTTATAGTATTAATATATTATATATATATATTATTATATATATAAAATAGTTATTTTTTTTATGGTTTGGAATAGCTTCTAAAAAATTAAAAACTTTTTTGCTCATTTTTATAAAAGTGGGTAGATAACCTAAAAGGTGTTCCTTCCTTCGGCCGATTTTATAAAAAATTTACCTAAAAATAAAATATATTTATTGTATGTTCAACCAATGTAGTTAGTTTCTTATACTGTTTTATGCGAGTCTATCTGCATTCATATTTACAAAGATCCGACAAATCACCCAATTCTCTTAAGTTTGAAAATTTAAGAACTAAAACGTATTATTCTGCGTAAATCTGAGCGTCTTGTTTAAATCTAATTCCCTGGCTTTCCAGATATCGATATATCGAATGATTAAAAATATATGATATATCGATGATTTTAAAAATATCGAATCAAGCTCAGACGAAAGATTGAAATAATCCATATATTATATATTAGTATATATATATATATAATATATATAATATATATATAATATAATTATATATATATATATATAGTATATATATATCTATATATATATATATATATATATATATATATATATATCAGAGAGCGACTCTCTAACCCAGGCTGCTCGGGTTGCAGCGAGTTTTCATTATAGACACGGTCGATCTTTCACAAATTTCATATTCACTGATAAAATTCTTTATTTTTTGCGAAATATTTGTCACATCAAAGAATTATTAAATAATACATGAGATTATTTAAATTATTTATTAAATTTTAAAATAATGCTATACCATGTTAATTGGTAATTACAAAAATAAAATTAAATTCTCCGAAATCTGGAGCTGAAAAACGATAACAATTACCATACCAATAATATATATTAAAGAAAACGTAAAATATGCAATAAAAGTATATAATGATATATATATAATTTATTATATATATATATAATATATATATATATATATTATATATATATATAATATTATATATATATACTATATATGGTATACTGTCGCAGGACCAAATAAAATCAAAATCAAAACGAGTGGAAAAGTTTTCTACGCCTGATACCAGACCAAAAAACAATTTTATACTAAGATTAAAAAATATTCATAAGTGTTCGAAAAGTATAGACTAGAGATTAACGCATTTTTAAGAAATTGAGATATAAAAATAGTGGCAAGAACTAATATAGGCAGTAATTATTACACAGCTATAAACTAAAGAATTTCTAATACAAAACACTTAACATTACGTCTAACTCTAACATGAAACTAAAAAATTATATTGCAACTTAGACAAATTCAACTATAGATCTCACAAATATGATGGGGTCGATGTCATAGTATCACAAATGACCATATCACTATAATAGTATATATACTATATAATATATTATATATGTATATTAAACATATTTTATGATATATTCTATATCCCATAAACTTCAATTCTTATTATATAATATATATATATATTAAAATTCAGTATTTGATATATGTTCATGCGTCAATGATGTGTTCCAAGATACTACTCGCTAATTCTGAAGTCGCTGACTCATGGTTAGCTCGCTCAAGTACAATACGAGTCTTAGCTCTCGAATTAGCCAATTAACACTATAACACACTATGTCGACCTTGATATATATCAACTACACTATACCCACTCAACCTAAACATAAATCACACACAAAACAACGTACACCATCAAAGCCAAAAGACTGATAAACACAAAAACCAACACAACTCCCCCCCAAAAATCTATATAATTCTATATAATCTTAATATAATTATATATCTATAAACTTATATAATATAATACATACAATACAGAACACTAAGATAACATATCAATAATAAAACTAAAATACAAAACAAAACACCAATAATAAATTTTCCTCCTATGAAATGATCGTGTAACCAGCCTACTCCCAGCACGAATTAACGTTGCAAAACGCACTTACATTACGAATATACTAAGTGGAATTTACGTGGTATACCTAGAATTAAGAAGAACGTACTAGGGCCCACATAGATAGATCCGAATACGGTGACTAAGAATATAACAGCGTACAAGGCTAGACCATAATAAAACGATAAGATAAGATGGCTTCGTATCACAAACAGAAGCACATACCCTACGAAATAGATATCGTGATACTCCGGACAACCAAATACGAGCATAAAAAGTAGATGTTTGTACTTACTAATTTTAAAAACCTATGAATCACAATCGCCTCAACTTTATAAAATAAACATAATAAATAAAATAAATAGAAAGAAAATAAAAAAATTGAATTCCAATTGTTCTTTTTTTTCATTCTTATTAATAATCATAATTTAATATGAGGCATTATTCGACATAGCTTCAAAGTAGTCTGAACATCAAGTATCGTCCATCACCTCAACAAAGACATTAGCATCTATAGTGGAAAAAGAAATCGAAATTTTGCCTAAATATACACGTATCACCATAGACACAACTACATTATCCCATATTCAATAATCTTTAGGTAGAATCGAACCTCACCTCAAAAAGAAGTAACTAGATCTAGACGCAAAAAAGTTAACAGAAATACGAATAGTAAAAATACAATCACACACGAAAATATGTAAAAATTAATAATAATAATAAAATTGAAACACGTGATAAATGACACCATCAAATAATCAAATCTCGATGTGACACCAATGTAATAGGTTAAATAATAGTCTACTCGAAAGATCGATATTATTTTATTTAATTTTTTTCTTATTTATTTTTTTATTTTTTTTTTTTTTTTTATCTATTTTTACTTAATTAATTATAGAATAGGAAAGTTTCCAACAGCAAGAAAAAAACAACATACCCAACAAAAAAAAAACTAACACGGCTGCGGAACACTCTTTCAGGAGGGAGGCAGGAAACAGAGTAAATACCGAGAAAAAATTTATAGATGATTGGAACGATATACAACTATAAGTTATACTTTGAACTGATCATCACTGTAGCTGGGACTCACCGACAGTAATCAAACTACTTAGAAATAGAAGTTAAAGCAAGAGTTGAATAATACCCAACAGCATCATGGTTATCATTCCCCACACGCCAACCGAACATGGCACATTAGCGCAAAAAGTCAATAGACGAACAAAATCAAAAGTCATGACGCACCACAACCCCACCACTACAGTCTCCTCTGCTCCCAGCTCATTCAACCCGCAAAACGCCAACCCAAAGACGCGCAAAACACCCACAAGACTCAGCGACCCACAAACAGCCCCAACCACCAGAGAGAACCCATTAGATTGGTTTTTACTAATAAAAGTGCACACAACCACATCCATGAAACAAACGCACATCCATCACAAAAAAAATGATAAACAAGCTAAAAGGCAATAACGCAAAATACAATACTACACCCTCTAAAACGTTAGAATAAATTTACTATAACTCTCTCTTCTAAATAAAAATGGAAACACTAACTAAACTTCAAACAAAGCAAATGACGGTAATAACCTTCAAGTCTAAAGAACACCTAAAAAACGTTAAAAGTATAATATAAACCAAACAAAACAAATCGCACGAGTTCAGACTTAATCGAAGTAAGAAGAGACTTGAAAAAAAATATGGCTAACACGGTAATAAATAAAACTTAATAAACAAAACAAAAAAAAAAACAGCTAAAAGCTGTATGCGACAGTAAATTATGTAGTTAGATGTATCAGACACTTCAAATGTAACACTTGAAAAAGTTAAAAGGTAGACACTAAAAACTTTTAAGGTTTCCGGTCGTGCGAAAGATTAGTTAATTTATATAGTGTTACAATTCTCTACATGGTGTATTTTGAAAGCGTTTAATCATAAGAATTTATATAGTTAAAACCACTAGACTAATATATTAAATAGTGATGCACTTAAAACAAAATTAAAACACTCTAATAGTCACAATTAAAAAAACGACAGAGACGAATAGCAAGAGAACAAACAGAATAAAACACAACCTTTCACTTTGAACCTAACTATAAATAGTTTAAATCTATCTTGTACAATCTTATAAACTCTTATCACATAAACCAGCTTTAATAAAGTATACGTAGCGGGTTCATGATTTTTTCATTAGTTTTGCAGAATGTCTAGTATCGTTTTTCACAGGAATAAGGAACAGTTTCTTAAACCCGTTCTATCCTCCAATACCCAATGTTGTTTGAACAAATCTTCTCTCGCTTTAATGATACTTCTCTTATAATATGCACTTTATCTTCTCAGCAACTTTCCTTCCACAATAAGTTTACAGATTAAAATTTTTGCTTAAAAAATTTCGCGACAAGAAAACAATAAAAAAGTTATAGGAAATTTATAAAAAACTGGTAACTTTGACCTATAAAGCAATGATACATCTTTAAGGGAAATAAACCTTAGCCAATAATTTTCATAGGAATTCTTATTTTTTAAATCCAGAATTTTTTTTCTGTTGCGTAAAAATGACTGAGAATATTTGCATCTAAAGTTAAATTTGCTATTTTTTCGTTATAACACACGCAACATTGCAATTGGCATATTATTTCTTCTAAATGAACTTTCAATTGTAAAAAGCTAATACAATTATTCTCATCTCTCATTAATGTCATTAATACTCAGCGACATTTCACAGAAAGAAGAGAATTTAACCATTTTATGTGAGAAAATAAATTAATGATCTTGACTCTCAAACTGAATTGAACTAAAATATATGTGCTAAATCGATCAAGTCTTTTCACGTTGCCTCAATATATTATATATAATTATTATATATATATATATATATTATATATATCACTCAACTACCCCACTATATAATATATATATATATATAACTAAAAATTAATGAACATCATTCTGGAACATCGTCGGTCACTCAAAAGCCGAAAAAGTACACTCATATAAGTCATACATAACTGACTCTGTTTGTTCGTGCAAAATAAACGACATACATAGATAAAATCTAGATAAATAATATATAATATATATATATTATATATACTATTATATATATATATATATATATATTATATATTTTATATATATATATATTATATTTATATATATCAATAAAAAGTTGTTAGACTTTCTAGTAAATTTTTTTTTTATGACAATTTTTGGCTATTTTTGGGATACTTTAAAAATTATGGAAAAAATTTCCCGCTAAGATTTTTGCGACAGAAAGGGTTAATTAAAATAAAAAATTATCAGACGCGTTCATAAAAATTCGAATTTCGCTAAGGAAGGAATTTTAGGGATACTTTGCCAAAAGTGGAAGATTGCGGCATGTCAAATCCGGGCCTTAGACTAATTTAACAAAATTTGTAAAAACTAAATAAAAGTTATTTACATATAAATGTCAAGTAACAAATTTATATCTAACGTTAAATCTAAATGCTAAATTAAAATTGAATATTAAAGAGTTTTATTACCTACCTCTAAAAATGTTTCAAAAAATTTTCCATTATTGTATTGATGTTGATAATGGTTTGAGCTATACAAAATATTACTACTTCTTCAATTCAAATTTTTTTTTGCTGGTGTAAATATGTAAAATTGAAATTGTCAGATTTGTCTGGAGTTTCCGTGTATCGTAATTTCAAATGTTCAAAGATCTTATATAAGCCTGTATCTTGTTTGTGAACACGGAAGTTTTGAGGAATTAGCTGTATAAAGCATGTAAGATCATTATCGGCATCTTTATTAAGTGATATTGGTATAACTACATTGATTCACATTCTCGTTATCCTCATAGTTTTACTTTCAGAAACATAGAAAGAAATTTTTCAATGGCTTAGCAAGTAACTATCTTATTTTTTTTTTTGCGTTTGATTTGGACTTCTATTAAATAAATTTATTTCGTTTGGGATCTGAAAATAAATCGAGCAATCCAATTATTTTTTGCTTCGGGAATTAAACGTAGAATCTCTATACTAATACTTTCTCATTATTGCAGTAAAAATATCAAACTCTTATGAATACTCTAGAACGGGGTTGAGGATATTTTTGACTTTTTTAAGATTTTATGAATTAAGTTAGAGTTATTTTAATTTATAGTTATCACCCATTTATAGTAATAATTATTTTGTTTATTAATATGTTAATTAGTCTAGAATCGCTCTGATGATGCTGAAGGTGGCGAGGCCGAAATATTAGAGTTAAAGTTCAGAAACAGTTGTTTATTTCTATTCTAGAATGCCTTAAAAATAATCATGAAGGTGTTTTCCTTAGAATTAGAACAAGGCGTGCACAGCTCTAAATATTATTATTATATTATGATTATTATATTATTATTATTATTATTATTATTATTATATTATTATTATTATTATTATTATTCATTATTATTATTATTATATTTATGTGTTGAATGCTTTTTCAGTCCTCTCTGAAGTATAAAATTGATTTAATTATAGTCCAAGCTTATCGTCGTTTTCTGACTATTCAAGGATATTTATTTTTTAGATTTAAAATTTTTATAATAAAAATATCGTTTATAAACTAATAAAAAATAATAATAGATTAATTATTTTAAAGTTAAATAGTTACTACATTGACTTTTATTAATAACAATAAGGACTTTATTATATTTTTTATTTATGACTGGTTTGTGTTTTTTTTAAGAGCAATGGTTCCCCGAGGTCGCAGTTCAAAAAATCATTCTTTTATTGTGATGGATAAAATTTTTAGTTTGTTTATCAGGATTTTTTGTGATGTTCTTTTAAATGTTGAATACTTTACTCGGCTTATACTTATAGTGCTAAATAGGCGTTATACACTTTCAAATTGAAATTAATCATACACACGCTACTACTATCTCACTAACGAAGCGCTTCACGAGTAGAGAAGCACGAGCTCGGTTTCAATGGCTTGTAAGATCTTAATATAAGCTTCTCCCGTCTGTAAGTTTAATAGATTTTTTTAAATCCCTTTTTATTTCAGTTACTGCACAATTTGTGACTAATATTTTTTCAGTTTTATATAGGCTATGGATTATGATTTCGTTTTCATTGAATGGTGTAAGGCAAATTATCTTTTCAAATTGTTTTTATAGTTTTCTCTGTAATTGACTATTGGGGAAGTTATTGTTATTATGTTCTGTGTTATTGTTTTAATTTTATATCAAAAAGGGTCAATCAGACGAGAATTCTTTTGTAGTTTTTGAAGTTTAGAAGAGTTGAGGATCGAAATTAATCTGTTTGTTTTAGTGGTAATTGTTTGTTTAGACACTTCAAGTCATCGGGTATGTGTTTGTAAATTTCAATTGCCAATAAAAAAGTAATTGTTGTTTTTGCCTTTCAATGTAATTTTTAAACAACTAAGAGCTATTTTGGATTTAACCTTAACTATTTTGGGTCATTAAATTACAGACTTTATTCTTGATGAATGGCGTAATCATTTACGGTTTAAAAGGAAAATAATTTTAATTTAATTTTATGATTTCGTAACGAAATAGAAATCACTGATTTACGTTTGTACTTGCCAGGGTTGGCACGAGAAAAGTCAAATGATTTCTTGAAGGCTTAAAAATTTAGTGTTGTTGAGTTATTTATTCTTTGAATCAAATGTCGAAGATGTTTTGCATTGATTTAATCTTGAATAACTGTTTGAGAAGGATTGGATATCTCGTCATTGTATTTAGAGTTGACGTTTTTGAAGAAAAACTTCCAAATTCGAATGGATATCTGTACGTGGCATCATCGACTGACCACTTGATAGGGACCCAAAGTCATTTATAAAGAAAGTATAAATGGTGAACTAAATTGAAAGAAAGATATTTTCGAAATTTCGTTTATGGTTCCTGTTATTCGACGTGATGGTCAACTTGATTTTGTCCGTTGATGATGAGGAATGTGATGATAAGCTTTACATTCCACCTATTTTATCAATTATCGATAATGATTTGGTAATAGGCTATTGCGACTAAAGAGTAAATTTTATAGAGCAATTTATTTGCTCCGAATGTCGTTATAAAGAGTATGATGTGTATTTCCAAGTTAATTCTTTAAAAAGACAACATCCAGGAACAAGACGTCAAGTTCACGATTACAATCCTTTAGAATATGACTATAACAGACCTCGAAATTGACAACATTTCTACTTTTATAATACTGAATGAATTCTTCAAAGGTATCATTGTTTGTTAAAATTTGAAAGAGATTTAATACTATTAATTCACATTCTGAACGTCATTGTTATTGTCACTGACCAATAGACCAAGTCTTTACCAAGAAAGCATGAAAATCAACTACACTTCAAAATCGGGTAATTTTCCATTTGTAATTGTCATATAAAGATGCATCATATCTAGAATTTTAATTTTAAGTTTCGCCAGTAGTAATATAATACTGTTAAGTGTTAACTATATAAATAAATAAGGAAAGTAACTGCGTTACTGTGGGAGAGGAAATCATAAGAGCGCCCCGTTCATTTTTTTTTTCATTACAATTTAACTATTCATAAAATGTTAGAAAATGTTTAAGAGCCTATTTATATTAACTGGTTTTTTTTTCGATATTTATATAGTTTTTTATTTTTGAATAATGAAATTAATATTGTTTGGAAAGAAAGTATTATTTATTTTGTAAACATATAAGTTGTGAATATGAAGGTCGGTATTAAAATGATTTGTTCAGGTTACACCCTCCTTGAATGGTGAGTGGTGGGTGACAACAAAGTGTCGTCTACTATGAATGTATAGGTAGGATTGAATCGGGGAGGTTTTCATGAAAAGTTGGTTTTTTCTACGATGAATGAAAAATCTCGAAGTTGATCCTAAAGGTGATCCTATAGATTCGCCATTTTTTTTGAATATGTACATTAATACAAGTACCTTCTTGAATGTTTCTTATTGGACGATATATTGGTTTACTATGGTGTACATTATATTATTTTTATTATTATTTAGAATTCTATATAGCTTTTGTTTTATAAATGTTTATTATTTTTATTATTATGCGAATTTTTCTTCTAATTTATTTATTCTTGAAAAGATGCTAAGAAATAATTTACAAGAGTATGATGCATATTTATATTTATTAGTTCCTGACCGTTTCGTCCGTAAACCTGACTTTGTTATTTTCGATTTCTTTCTTTATTCTATAAAATATGTTAGAATCGGATATTTCCGTATATTTTTTAATGTCCCGGTTATGGTTTCTTATAAGAAGGGACTCCGCCAGCCTAAGATCAGATAATTTCCTCTTTTATTCAAAATTTTTAAAGTAAATTACTATTTATTATTGTACAATTTTTATGTTATGTATATGGTGTTGTATCTTACTTGGTTTGTCTGATGATGCAACATATACGTGCGTAGTGTTTCGTCGTTAACCAATGTAAGTGGCTAATTCATCTCATTGAATAGAAATGTAACGACGTTGGTACCTCGAGAATTGGTAATATCATGAACACTAAACAGAAGATAATTTTGTTGGGCTGATAATAGCTTATAATTAGTGGTCGTGTTCCATTCTTCTCTCCTTTAAATGTTTCTTTAACCATAATCTTTCAACTTTGACTTCATTTATTGAACTAACCTGCACGTTAAAGAATAATACAAGATTATAATTTCTTGTGTCTTTAGGGTCGGCCATATTATATAATGTGTTTTTTCAGCGTTTTTTTTCTATAATATTGAAGAATTATTATTATTGTAATTTTAACATTCATTTTATTCCATTTATGAAAAGTCCCATTAGGTATGTATTTTGAGGGTCTGTGGTACAAGTTGTTTTTCATATAGATATATTATAGGTAAAGGTTGGTATTGGAATTTCAAGCGTATTTTTCAGTCGTGATGCGTTGGTTATTTTCATTTTCAAATTAAAATTAAATTTGTTTGGTTTTTTTTTGTTTTTTTTAATATTTGTATGAAGTTTGTGGATAAAATTTTGAACTCTGATATAATCTTTAAAAAACATATTATCAACAAGTTATTCAGGTAAAATAAGGGTTAAATATGTTTTTCTATTGAGATTGGTTCTTTATTTCTAGATCCATAGAAATTTTCTGCAATGTTTGGTCCAAAGGGCGTAATCCCATTGAGACTCCTATTTTAATTTTTTTTTTTTTTTAATCCAGTTTGGTTTTATATACAAAGGCTATATTATTTTGTTAATCTTATTGACAGTTTTCAAATTTTTTTTATCTACGTTATCGAAGGTAACATTTTATTATTATATTATTATTAATTATTATATTTATTATTATTATTATATTATTACTTATTATATATGTATTTCATTATTATTTATATGCGTGAGAGAAATTTTTGAATTTTTTTCTTATGATATTAGACGTCATATAATCGTACGTTCGCATTTTTTACGCGATCAAACTAACAAATAAAAGACTGTTTTTAAAACGCGGTTTTTGGATTTGTTTTTGTTTGTCGTACACTCATGCGGTAGACAGAAGTTTAGAGGATAAGTCATACGAAACCTAGACTTGTATTGTCAGTTCATAAAAAGAACATAGTTATTTAAGTTTAATTCCAGTTACATTATCGAATTTTCAAAGTGTTAAAGTGAGTTAACGAATATGAGATAATTTCCAATTTATAGTGCAATTAATGATTGCTGGTACCAAACGTAAGTTTGTTTTATTTTTTTTTTCTCGTTTTTCAAGTAGGTGGTTTTTTCATATATATATTATATATATATAATTACTAATAAATGATATATATATATATATATATATCAATTATAATCTAATTTATATTATATATAATATATATATTATTATATATTTATTATATATATATATAGTATAAATATGTCAAGGTCTGTTATAGGTCATAGTGTATCTTAAAAAATTATTAAGCTACAGTAAAACGGAATTGCATTGCTGGAATCACTGGTCCAAAGTAGGCCCTGAACTGAAAAAAAAAAAAAAAAAATTATATTCAAAAACTAAAATGGATTTAATTGAATATATAATTGGACATCTGTAAATTTTCAACAGGCAAAATAAAAATTAGAGCAAAATAAAAATATTGTTAAAAATAATAGTATATAATTCAAAATGCGATTTACAGAACTTTTAATGCATTATCGTTCAAATATAATTTAATTTTAAATTCAATTTTTGTTGTATTTTTATTTATTTTACGTGAACAATACCACAAGGGTATAAGTAACACGATAGAGTATTATATCTCATCGTCTTCGGGAACTACGGGGGTTGGCTAATTCCCCCTCGGGGAGGGTCTCGGAACCGCTCTTTGGGTATTATGGGATGTAGCGGGGGTTCTCAGCTCACTACGGGGTTGGAAACGTCCGACCCGTAATGTTCCCCGTCGGCTCGAGCCCCGCCCCGTATGAAGAAAATAAAAGCAAAATTTATAGAAGTCTATTTATTTTAACGATCAACCAATAAATCTCTAAATAGGGCTTCTAACATATTACTATAATTATTACAATATTTATTTTTTTTTTATTTTTTTTTTACATTTTCTTGTGAATTTTATCAAGGATTTCAAAAATGTATTTCATTTTTTGCTATTGATTGTAGTTTTTGAGATATATTTTTTTTTTTTTTTTTTTTTTCAGTATTTCAAAAATTTTTTCTTGGACAGGATTCCAGCAAATGTATTTCGTTTTACTGTAGCATTAATAGGTTTTTAAATACATATGAACGGCTATAAAAGAAAGGCTTCCTTAGAATAAAAGGAACTTGTTCTTTAAAAGGAGTTAATACGAAAAGTAGATCAATGGTTGTTTTCATTCTTTTGCAGATTATTTTTTTGCTCGATTTCTGATTGAACTAAAATCTATCTTATTTTTTAACTAAGCCAAATACCAAGATTAAATCGCAAGATGGAAAGAGTCAGGTCTCTCGGCCTCAGGGGGAACGACGGGGGGAGATTTCGTCCCCCCTCTGTCCTTACGTCGGCTCGAACCGTTAAAAAAAAAATTTAAAATGCAACTTTTGGGCAAATCTTGCGCTCTTTCTATTGGAGTTTTAGCTAACACTGACACTGCAGGTAATTAGTTCGGCGATTTCAGCGATTAATAGTCTTTTTATGTAATTCCTTTTTAAGAGTAGGTCCTATATATATATATTTATAATATTATAAAAAATATTTATATCTTTATATAAATATATTATATAATATATATTATAGTAGTTATAATATTAAGTATATATATTAAGTATGGCAGGATTTCATTTAGGGGCAAAGGTTGAGTTATTAATTATATATTATATATATATATATATAATATATATATATATATATAATATATATATTATATAATTATTATATATTATAATAATAGCAGCTTATAGCCGCCAAATGCTATCGAAATACTGAGAGTTCAGGGTGAATATGTCTGATCAAAGCATGCTGAATAAAAAGCACAGCAGTAGTTGATTTAGCCTATTGAAACGAAACACATTAAACTTAAAAGAAATGTATGTTTATAATAATGTGATTAATATATTTACTCCTTTAGTATCTATCGATTGATGTATCTTTTTTTTATATATTGTTTTTCTACTAATAAAACCCTTAAAAGCGTCATCTAGCAGAATGTTTAATTAGTTCAGAGGCTTATTAGTCTTTTGTTGGCTGAATATCTTATAGGGGTATAGGTTGGAAGGTCAGGGTGTGTATGCTCCTGCTTCCATATATATATTATATTATTTATATATATATATATATATATTATATATATATATATATAATAATATATAATATATAATATATATATATATATATGTGAGTATAGCAGACTCCTAATTGTTTCCACCAGAGTTGTTGGGAAACGTAAATTCATTTGCCAAATAATCTGGTTGGTTCACGATGCTTGAAAGTGTGCAAATGGAAGAAAGTTGGTAAAAATAGGAAAAGGAATGTGTGTTCAGATTTTCAGTGGACTACTGTAACAATAAGCAAAGGTTTTATGTTTTATTGACGTTTTCTTTTCGGTCCACAATCCTTCTAAAATTTAATTCGCGCATTTCGTAATACCATTTAAAACCTCTTTTATATTATAGTATTTTATTTGCTTTTCAAAGGCGTTTTCCCAATTTTCTAAAATTATATCAGCAATCCGATTTCAGTTCAACATGGCGGTTGGGTTCACAGAATATTCTATTGTTACAGGACCATATTATTATGCAGTAAGAAAACTATAAGCTGCCAAAGCGGAATAAAGCATACGTAATAACAAATTAAAAAAAATAAAAAATACTGTTGAAAGTATTTCCAAACGGGCCTTATTATATTGATGATAAACATGGTAGCCTACGGGTATTTTTTAATTTGTTTAAAAATAGAATTTATAAATACTAAAAATTAAAAAAAAAAATTATAGTTGGCACATAAACATGAAGATACGTATCTCAGGTAAAAAAAAATTTTTCTAAACATTTAATCCTATCAGAAGGTATCCATGAATTTAAACATGTTTCATGGGGACGTAATTTTAGTACGATTTTTTTTTATTATATTATCGATTTTAAATGAGTAATAAATGTAAGAAAATTCTTTGGATTGAAGAGTACAAAATTTGAACTTTAATACAAATACAGATTTTAGGTAATTTTTTCAAAATTTAGAGGAGAATTTTCGATGAAATTTTAATAGGTTGGGTTGAATCCCAGAATTTCCTTTACAACCATTTGCTTATCAGTGTACAGGGTGTATAGATATTCGAAAAAAATAATAATAAAAACGTTTACTAACACCCCTTAATGTGATGGAAAAAAATTAAATTAAACAATTTTGAGTTTAATATCATCAGAGGTTTTTTGGTAATGTTTTTTAGCTTACTAAACAGAGGTCGATCAGAGATTATTTGGAACAATTTTACCCTTCCACCATCTTTCCGTCAAAACTTTATTTATTTAGGCAACCGCCTTAAGATTTACTAATTAGTAACTTAAAATACCCATACTTAACTTCTACATCAAGTATTTTAGCTTTGCACTGCAGTGGTCCTCCAATATTTTTGCTAAGAGAAGGCCAAGACTTTTGCTATCCAGAACAAAAAAAAACAGCAGAGTTATATTCAGAAGCGTGTTGTACCTCTGTTCAACATCATTCACACCCTCCAATACTTTCCGTTCAACCCAAGAGGGGATGACAACATTCCTACAATACACTCGTATTTTCTAATGATAAGTATATAGCTATATCATCATTATCAGTTATATTTGAGTACCTCCCACTGAATATAAGGTTGAATTTGGGATGAAACACTAAATGATATTTTCAGAAGCAATTCTGTAGCGCTGGAAACTCATATATAAAAGCGCTGCAAAATAACCCACAAAGCAGCACTTCTCAATGACTCGTAAGAAAGCAGCCATGAGATTTAAGAATTCGATTCTGCTTATATTAAAATTCTTTCTCATACATCTAAGGCCTTCTTGTTCCCTCCTTGCATCTTATATTATCGTTTTTCATATTGTTCCATCCTTGCATCTTAAATTATCGTTTTAATATGTACGTTATATGAATGACATCCTGTATACCTCGTTATACCTCATTAAGCAGTTATGCTGCGTACTACATCCTGCGTAGCTAATCGGCCAACTATCTGCGGTTAGTCATAACAATCATATTCATCCGACATTCCTTGATCCATTCATTCCATCCTCGATACTACATCATCCGGATAACTCTATATGTGATATCATAGCAGATACGTATAACTTATACTCATGTAGTAGATATATTATATTATAGTATATATATATATATACGCCTGATCTCAACGCATACTTATATAACATCGTCTCAGCGTTCTTCGACTCAACTCACATGCGATTCATTACGCATACATGCGCCCAGCAACTATCACTTCTCCTATAGTATATATATATAATATATGATATATTATATATATTACTTATATGATATAATGTAGATGAAAACGTTGCAAGCGCATATGATACTACTTAAATAAGATCCTAGCTAATTAAATATTATAAGTATATAGATATATATATAATATATTATTAATTCGCGCATATCTATATCCGAGATTATCTAGCCCGGTACTCAGCTGATGTATATCCCTCGTTTACGCGTTACGAGGCGCTATATTATAGAGTACGTATGTTAGGTATCTAATCTATATTACGCATATTTGATAGAGCGATGGTGCTATCATAAAATACTAACGGTAACCAGAGTAGTTATAATCTCAGACTATATATAATCGAGCACCAGTGAAACTCCAAGACACACTCGTAAGAAATATATCTAATGCTCTAAATGCTCAACTATGCTTTTCAGTGGCCTCCAGCTTCACCTACTAATACCGTACTAGCATAAGCTGACAACGTCTGCAGAATATTTATAGATCTATATTATAACTATAACTGACGTCGTAATGCTATTAACGTGCTTGCGCCTATTCGTCACGCATCGTTGACCTATGCCGCATCGATACTCGCGCAGGCTCGTTATACGGTATATAGCGACGGAGATATATTAATACGTTACCTCCTATGTATAGTAGCAGCTTTATATATAGTATCGAGACACTCAGTACTCACGACGGCACTTCTACCCCAGTACTCACTCGCTACAATAGTTTGCTACACGTGGTCTCTTAGTGCAAAGGCTCTAAAGTGTGGCCTGTCGCTCATGACTAGAGTATAGTAACTTAAGTCGATTATATTACCGTAGGTGTAGAATCGCATTTATGTTAACACCTATACGTGGATTACTATCATGCACGTAGTACTCTGCAGCTATGAAAAACATCTAATAGATAACTCCAGTTAAGCTGTTATTACATAGAGGGCAATTCCTCGAAGTGTTCACGTCATGCTATTAATCCGCTGCGCTACCATACACTTTCAGTCCTTCACTTTGTACACGCACTCTATATCATCGAGAGCTATGTACGGCCTACGTACGAACTACACTACACGCTGTATCTCAATCATATCAGAATACTATATATATATTATATCATTGATTCATCTCTGCTTTATTTTTGTTATAACCTAGCTATATATAATTATGCCGTATAGTAAGCTAACATATATTATTAATATAATCTGGTATTTATCTAAAGCTTGTATTTAGCTCTCTAAAGGCCTTCATCGCCAAGAACAAAACTTTAGTAATATACAGCAATAATATTTAATCTAGATTAGCTCACATCGCGCTGTAATCAGATTAATTGAGACATTTCTTAGTACAGATGTATACACTCATTTAGACTCGTGTACTGCGATGAGCACGTCTATCTCAGATGATCGCATCGGAGCTTAGATTAAGATCAGCACTATCATATCAAACTCAGTCTGCATAGGATAGTTGACTGGCTCTCTACACTTGTATTACTGGAAACAAAGAATAACTCATCGCGCGCTATATAGTTTATACCTTATAGGTCCGAGCTTCTCATATTCCACCACCATATACTATTGACTCTTATATCCAGGGCTAATCATACACCAGGATGTTGTTTCTTCATCTGGTCCCGACGCTAGCATCACCATATTAGTAGCTTCCGCAGTCAATCACATAGTTCAGATATTCAGTAACATTATACGCCTAGCCCTTAGTTGTTGATAGCAAGGTCAGTCACGAGCGCATTAGTCATCTACATTATCCCAAGTATTTCTTATTTTTAGTCATTCTGACTGATAAGATTTATATTAACTCGTTATGAATATACTTGTATGCTATCATATAGTACTACTATATATAACCTGTTACATCTTTATACTTATAGCGTAATTACGTAGATTTGAATTAGTACCACAGCATCGCGCATTGACGCTCTCTGCGTATTCAGACTCTATTGATAGCAATTTACATCACGCGCTCGCGGTCGTTAGTAATAAGTAGTCTGAACAATACTTATACTCGATTATAGTAACCAGAATGTGACCGAACGTGTTTATAGATGAGCCCTCTCAGCTATACGCTTATTATTAGATAGAGTTATAGTAGAATATGAATAGAATATCATATATATGCTATTTACTCTACCCGTAGAGCTAATCACTTCTGCTTATACACTTAACGCGTAACTACTACGTAACAACATATACGGCGAGCCCTAATCTCGATATATTACTCTTTAGCTAATAGGTCGTAATTATATCATCACTGCTCTTAGCACTATTAGCTAATGATCATCGTGTTAATATAATAACGTAGCTACATATAATAATATATATATATATAATATATATATAAACATCACACTCACTTACACCAAATTTATTCTTTATGAATATTTATGTAATGGATAATATAGATAATATGGAAATGCGCTTCTCTAAAATAATTTTCGAATGGTATTATATATTATATATAATAACTATATTTTGTCTCTGACTATTATTATATATATCTTCTACCTCTGCGCTGCTTGCCCTGCAGTTCTCTCGAACGCCTTATATCCTAACTTGATCGGCCTAATACTTTCTCTCATAGTATTATTATTCCTGCTTATCTCTCCCATAGTTTACTCGCTACGATGGAGTCTGCTTCACGTGATATGTCATACTATAGATTGTAACAAGCGGTACATAATTTATCGACGAATCAATAAATGCTATGTAAAGTTTCAAATAAATCTGTAAATATATATTATATATAGTTCAAGGAGCTTTACTGCTCTATGAAGTGCAACAATCATTTCTGTTCTCTCTAACTCTTTGACTTATCTAAATCGATCTCTTAAAAAATCTTACAAGAGCCGGTATAAAAAATTATACAGGAAAGAGTAAAAGGGAAAGGAAATTTTTTAAGCTTTGCCACAAAATTATGTTTAGAATTTTAATTAGGCAACATTAGAAATTATAGAAAATAGAATTTCCAGACTATTGATCTGTCTATATATACTTTCGTTAACTGAAACTCTTACATATGATTATATATATCATATACCTTTCATATTACATAGAAAACAGTAGGATCGCTTTACTATAGCCATTAGCAATAAATCGTATATAAAGTATAATATAAACTATATATAAGTAGATATACATATATATAGATTTATATAAAGTATAAATATGCATAGCATAGATATAAATCTTAAACATTTCATTTATTTATATATATACTATATGTATTGATATATATATATATATATAGCTAAGTAATTTCGCAATATAATAAACGCAAAGTGAGCAGCATCTAAATAATTCTCGCGCTGTACTGCGGAGGAGTGCAATACCTATACGGTATGATCACGCCGCTCATATATCAGTTGTATATATTAAGCTTATAATATAAACTATATACTTATATACTATAAATATATATATATAGTATTATATATATATATTATACTACTGACTTTGTTATCGTGAGAATAAATGGAGGAAACTATCTTACAAGAATATTAAATCACCTGTCCAGACGAACTTAGAGTCTTCTGATTATAGTGATTACTGAAACAGTTTTCACTCAGATAAATTCTACTTTTTCATAATAATTTCGAGTATGATGATCCACCTCGTAGAGCTCTAATAGAGTTTTAAGTTGAGTGACGGACCATGTGATTTCATAAAAATAGTTATATGAGCACCTGCTAGTTTCTGCGTCACTCTGCTCGAGTCGCAGTTAATTTTTTTAGTTTTTAACTAAAAGAATACCCAAGGGTAAACCGCATCTAAGATGGCAGGAGTCGGCTCACACCATTGGTTCTTCTCGGCCTCGCGTGCTCGAGGGAACGACGGGGTCAGGATATCACCCCCTCCGGGGAGGGTCTCCGGGAACCCCCGCGTCTTGGTATTTGGGTGTTCGCGGGGTTCCTTCCGACCTCTCCCCTACGGAGTTCATTGGAAAACGTCCCCCCCTGTTCCCGTCGGCTGAGCCCAACTACAATGTCGTCATAACTAACTTTTAAAATTTTATTTTATTAATTGCTATTATTAAAAAAACTTTTATTACCTTATTAATATTAATTGTGTCATGTTACTAACAAATCTAAACGAACATTTGTAAGATGTTGGGGAAAACTATCGCTATAGTACTTTTAAAGATACAAAAAAAATACCGTATTACTATTGTTCACTATGTCTCCCAAACTATAATGTTCACCAGGATTCCCAACAGATCGTAATTATTTACACTACCGCTATAGTAGTTTTCACAGGATATGGCTTCTTTTCGATTTTGCGTTGAAATAGCTGCAGAACTTCACTATATATATATAGATATGTATATATAAGTAGGTATATATATATGACTATTATATATATATAATATATGCCATACATATATTTTTAGTAATATATATTATATATAATACTTATAATACATACTTGATATTTATAGACTATAAGATGGACCCGTTATTAGGACTTGCACATAATATATCAGAATATTTAACTTCGTGTCATCCACCTATCATACTTAGTTCTCTATATGTATATATATATATATACCTTTCCACGGACGCATCTGAGTCTATATGACGATCCTCTATAAATAATGTAATTTAGTATCGTGTCTCTTTTCGAATTAAACTGACTTTGAATACTTATGTAAAAATTCCATTTTCTGTAGATTCAAAATCTTCCATTCGAACTCAGTTCACACACACCGTGCTCTGTCTTGAAGATACCCTTTCATGAATAAATACTAAACCATCCTACTAACTAATAAAAGATATTAAAGTCGAGGTAAATTTGTAATTGATTTAAAAAGTACTTAATGATACCACAAAACCACAGAGACAAATATAACTAGACAATCCGTCAACTATAGCGCAGAAATAAAATGAAAATAATCAAAGGACAACATAACACACCATTCTTTACTCTATACTTGTTTTTTTGAGCTCCACACCTCATACAGAAAACAAACACCTTAACTTTTTCCATCTATAAAATATGTGTTAGCGTGTACGTAAATAGTCTCTGTCTTGATTTTGTGATATAAGAATTTGTGACTTCAACAAACTTGAGCCTATATATATACTATATAATTATATATATATACTTAGTGATTTTATATCTATATATAACTGATATATATATTATATACCCAATAATATACTACTAATTTATTTGTGTACATATTTATTAATTATATATCATATATCATATAAATATATTAGATATCTATAAATACTTTAACTATATATCTAACATCTCTGTTCAATTCATAGTATATAGTATTACTGTCTCTACCTATTTATATTATAATGGTATACTTTTTAAGATCTATACAATCTTAAGAAACATGACCTTATAACCTTCGTATCAGAATAATTAAACATCTTCCAAAACGAACAATTTCTTAAAATTAGTTGTTACCAAAAATCAGGAGCCATTTGGTATTGACTATTTTATAACGTCGAAATTCTATCGAGATTGCTCATACATAATAGAAACTCGACACTTTTGCGAGAAAGAAGAATTCGGATACTTTATAGGGACCAAAACACTTATGGCTCAGATTACGCTCGAATCAAAAACATTGAAGTGAGTATTCA
>JABUQX010060020.1:12500-25000 GCA_015478945.1 Trachelipus rathkii | reverse complement strand
GATAAACATTAACTTCCCCCGTATATTATAGAGAAAACAATAAAGCACACTTTAAATAATTTATTCGCAAATACTATCAATGAGATCTCAAAAGAAAGCTTTAGGATATTATTAAAAACTGAAAATATTAGTCAGGAAAAAAGAGGAAGAAACAAAATGTAAAATTAATTTTGAAAGAACATATTAAAGCAGAAAACAGGAAGAAGGTTGACTAAGATCTTACAACAAGCCATTGAAGTTAAGCTCCAGACTGCTTTTCTACAAGTGAACGATTTCGTATGGTGAGAGTAGTAACGTTGTGTACCGATTTCAATGTTCTGAAAGTGGATGTAACCCGGCTTATATGGATACACAACGAAACCCTCAACCATGAGAATGGTCGCAGCATAAGTATAAAAACCGAGTAAAATATTCAACATATTTAAGGAGAACACCACAAAAATCCGATAACAGCATAAAAGAGGCTTCTCCATTCATAACAAGAAAGAAAGATTTTATGAATTGTCGCCTCAGGGAATCATTACTCTTAAGGAAACACAAACCAGTATTAAACATAAAATATAATGAAATGTCTAAATTTTTTAAACATTTTTTAAATAACAAAAAAGTCAATGTAAGTTAACTTTCTAACTTTTAAAATAAAAAAGTTTTGTTTATTATTTTTGTTATTAGTTTAAATAATATTATATTAGTCAAAAAAATTGTTTAAAATATAAAAATAAAACTATTCCTTGAAAATGTCCAAGGTGAGCGGACGAAAGCTTGGTAACTTTTATCAAAATCCAATAGTTTATTTTATTCCAGGATAATAACTAAAGAAAATTTCTCTGTAGACAGAAATACATAGGAGCTTGAAAAGCAAACAAAATCATATATTATTATTATTTATTATTATTATTATTATATTATATATTTATTATTAGATTATTATATTATATTATTATATTATTATTTTATTATTATTATTATTATTATTATATGATTAAAAGAAAATTAACTTTAAAGTAGAAACTACTACAAAACAAAATATTAACTATTCTGTTTAAGCAAAAATTTTAAAAAATTTTAAAACAAGATTCCATAATTTTCTTACTTAATATTGAACTTATTTGAATTTTGAAATGTTGTGGTGTAGGAAAATGTTGCTCTTCATGTTGTGGAGTTAAACGTCATCTCTTATCCTCAAATACGTTACCCGCTTCTGAAAAAAGCTTTTTAAACTTTGAAAACCCGTAGAACTTTATATAGTATATTCCTTTTTTACTCAATAAATTTATTGATCCGCTTATCCAAATTTTGGCTTACAGAACTAAGAGCTCACAGTATGGATATGACATGATGCCAGATACTTCTAGAGAGACTCCACTTGTTAATCAGACAAGTTTTATGTAGAATATGTAAGGTGTGGCTCAAGTCGAAAAGTTCCAGTTCCGGCCGGAACTTCCGACCGGAACTTTTCCAAGGTTCCGGAAAGTTCCGGTTCCGGCCGGAACCAAAAATTCTGGTTCCGGTACATCCCTAATATATATATATATATATATATATATATATATATATATATAATATATATATATATATATATATATATATATATATATATATATATATATATATTAAAGATGATGTTTAATAATATTAGCCAAAAACAAATAGCTGCTTAATCCCTGCTGCATAGAGATAAGTTAAAGAAAAGTGGTTATAACGACTTATGTTGCTGGTTCATTAGCTTCGAGTAGCTAGCGTAATATATAGCTTCTTAAGAGTTGAAAGGATTGCTTCAAACAGCGAAACAATTTAGCGACTCAGGTCTTAGCTTTAGATTCTCTAAACTAAAAACGAAGAAATTAAAAGGAACTTCTCAAAACGGCAATCAACCTGCGCATGGAGGCGAAGAAGAAGGATAACTACAAGCCCTTCACTTACATATATATATATATATATATATATATATATATATATATATATATATATATATATATATATATATATATAATATATATATATATATATAGATATCTATATATGAGGAATCAGAAATGGTAATATCGTATGGGATCGAAAATTATTTGGGATCGGGATAGAGATGAGGATTACGATTTTTTTAGGGATCAGGGATCGGGATTTTGAATTTCTGATTAATGTATTGGCTTCGGCTGTCCGCGGTCACTATTTACAATAGTGGCAAACCCAGATCCACACGCTGGGACGCGCCTGGTAGCGGTGAAGCCAGTAGCCGCAGCAGGGTTTTATTTTTTTTTTCAATTTAATGAAAATGCAACATGTAACATTACTGCATTATAATTTACTAACCCAGCAAGCTTAATTTTGGGCTGTACAATTTGGGATACAAAAGCGACTTTACTTAAATTTTAAACGAGAACGTATATCGTTAACTCGAGTTCCTTTTTCTCAACTTCTTCTGGTGAAATATTGTTAGCAGCTAATTTATCGGTGTGTTCTGATGGACTATTATTACCGCCACCACCCATAAGCTCCATTGACTCGGCCCATTAATCGCCTGACGCCGTGAACATCGAAGAGCCAGGACTGGGTTGATATCTCCGATCAGTTGTTGCAATGCTGGCCTTTCCATTTCCATCTTGTTGACACTCCTGAACAACAAGTTCTTTTAATGTTTCGGAAAATCTTCGCGACTTTGAAGTGTGGGTCTAAAACGGTAGCGATTGATCGTGGCTCGATGTTCTTATACTTCATGCGTTGATAATCTCCATACAACTATATATCAATGTATTTAAGCAAACTCTGTCTGTGTGATTCTGACAAAACGAATCTCTTCATTTTCTAATTTTTTTTTTCGTAAAACGTGCGCATGGAAAATTACCTTGCTTATGCAGCTTTCTTCCTTTTCTGCCATCAGAATTGCTGTTTCGAAGAGTGAAAACAGCGAGTTCAGGGTTCAATTAAACGCCAGTCATTCGGTGTCAGTTTGTGAGAATGACTCACAGTCATTTCAGATTCCTCTAAAATGGACAAGGCCAGGGCATTGACCTTTTTAAGCTGAAGCATACGGTTTAACTCATTTTTGATTCTTTTCCACAGTGTACCTTGCCTGCGAAGGAAAACGAGCTTCTTTTAATTCCTGTTTGCTATCGAAATCCTTTTAGATATTGCTGGAACGCTCAATCATTTCAGCCACTGATTGCTGCACCAGAACCCCCTTTAATAACAATTAAGTGAAGCAAATGCAGAAAACAGCTAGCATCGTCGACTTGCTCAGCTCTCATGGACCCCACCATGTTTACAGATCAATCACGTAGTACAAGGTGCAGCTTACCTTGGAGGCCCAAGTGCTCAATTATGCTTCGAAGATCTGTAGCTACGTTTTCGATCGTGTGGCGGTAAAAAGCTATCTTGCATTTTTCGTTGTGAGTTAGAATCATTAAAATGAATGACAAAGCTCAAAATTGTTAAGTGATAAAAGTCCAAAAATTTGTATCGAAGCAAAACAGTTCTTCAGACAACAATAGTGAAATTCTCCATGTCACTGCGTCATAGATCTCTGGTATGATTACCTTTCGCAACTTTCCATCACGAGGCATCTAGTATTTAAATTGGAGACTAGTAATTTATAAAGCCGATAAATTTCCGTAAATGCTCGTTGTCCACAGATTTGTAAGGTAGTGTTGCAGTGCATAACCAGTTCACTAAAAGACAGTCTTCCTCCGGGCAATTCTTTGCAGAACCGCAGTAGTAATCCATAGGTCCAATGACAGACTGGCAACTGATGTTCCGCAATGTTGAACTTGAAGAATCAAGATCAGCGTCATCGTCGAAATCAGGTTCGCCGCTAATAACTTCAGTTTTCATTTCTGCAACATTTTCACCGAGTGACTGCTTTGAAGAGTCCGCCTTCCCAGCCATAAGAGTATATATCGATTGATGTTCTTTTTTGCCCGATTCTAAAACTTTTTTGTTTCTGCAGCTTTCTACATATCTTAAATTCCTTCTTATGCTTCGACTGAAATAAAATTTATCCTTTTGTCCGAAACCGCTATCAAGTTGATGTTTGCGATGACGTACCTCTGCGTGGCTTTCAGTTGACAAACTGCAATTGCCTTCCTTGTGTGAAGGCATAAAGATTACAAAAAGTCACTTCTTGCTCGGTTGGTATTATAGGAACGCTGAAATATATATATATATATATATATATATATATATATATATATATATATATATATATATATATATATATATATATATATATATATATATATATATATATATATATTTCTTTCACTTTTTACATAGAATGTGAGAAAGATATTTTAAAAAAAACAAATAATTTTATTATTTGAATTTTAAGTAAAATAAATAGAACGTATAAACCTAAACTAACGCCTACTGATCAAAAATAACCACAAAAAATATAATTAAGTTTAGGAATTTACTGAATATACGCAGTGAAGTGTTTAGAGACGAACAACCACCAAATATTACAACTGAGAGAAATTGGTAAACTAAACTGAGGTCTCATTACTGTCTGAGCCTTCGCCGAAACGCTGACGTCATTTCCCGTCCACTGTTGCCAGATCTAGAGGATGAAAAGAGGGTTGTCTGTTCCACGCGTGTGCTGGCGCTTGGCAATTATGCTACCCTGACAATAAAATCGGAACTGTTGAGTGCTGGTTTGCACATATTTTTGAAATTTTAGGAAAATTCTGAGAAATATTTGTGTCAAATTACAAAATCCTTTCGCCATAAACCAATAGGGAAATCGGGATCAGAATACCAGGATTTTTCGGGATCCTCGATCTTTCGTGCTTAAAATTTTCACATCGTGATCGGGATTTACATATATCGGATCCCGTGGAGTCGGGATCGGGATCGGGATCGTGAATCCCGTACGAATAACTAAAATTATATAGTATTATATAATATATATATATATATATAATTAATATTTATAAATCTTATATAGAGATATATATATATATATATTATATATATATATATATATATATATATATATATATATATATATATATATATATATATATATATATATATATATATATATAACTATAATATATATATGTATATATATATATATATTATATAATATATATATATATATATATTATATCCATATATATATATATATTAATATATATATATATATATATATATATGTACTATATATAATATTATGTATAGTATATATATATATATAATATATATATATATATATTATATACCTTATTATATATTATATATAATATATATATATATTATATATATATATATAATATAATATATATATATAATATATATATTAATATACATATATATTAATAATATATAATATATACATTATATATAATTAATTATATATATATACTAATATAATATACTATTATATATATAATTATATACTATATATATATATATATATATATCATATATATATATAAATATAATAATATAATATATTTATATATATATTATATAAAATATATATGTGTTGTGTGTGTTTCAAATACAGTGGGATAAAATTTTAAGTTTATTTTTTCTCTCTAAAAGAATGATGAAGAAAGAGAATTCCCTTCCCAGCGGAAATGTGAATTTTAAAAACATCTATATAGAAGAAAATTGTTAAATGCAGCATAGAAAGGACAAAATTGTAACACACACAACATATAAAAGAAAGAGACATTCGAAAAATATAAACTAACTCACAAACATACCACACACAACCATTATATAATAATATAATATATATACCTATATAAATATATATATATCATATATATATATATATAATATATAATATATAATATATATATACTATAATATATATATGTATGTATGATACACGAAAGACTTATTAGAGCATTTTAAATCAAGGAAAGAATGGGTACCACTTCTACCAGGTATATTCGCCGCAACAGGGACACCCGGAAGAAGAAAAAAAAGAAGTTTTATGTAAATGTTGGAGGAGAATGTAGAAGACGGAAGAAGAGAGGAGGATGTATTGTTGCTGATTGAGAGATTTGAATGCACGAGTGGGAAGGGAAAGAGACCGAAGTGAAGAACAATGGTAGAAGAGTATAAAGAGTAGTAAGCGGAATATTAAGGAGAGAGATGCGTAATAGATTTCTGTCTGAGGAAGGATGAAGATCATGGAATGGATTTTTTCCAACGAAAGACTCACAGAGGTTCACAAGGTATAGATGGAATAATATCACAGGAGAATTCGATTTGAGATCTATAATAAACTATAAAATATCGTCTGATAGTAGGATAATAAGGAATGTTAAAATAATTCCTGGTGTAACAATGGATTCGGATCATAGATTGTTGATAACGGACCTTGTGGTGAAGGCAGAAAAGATGCAGAATAAAGAAAAGAGTAATGTGATTAAAGTGAAATCACTGAAGAAGTGTGACAAGAAAAGGGAATACATTAGAAAATAATGAGGAATTAGAACAATTAGAAGGAGTAGGAGAGATGGAAGAGATACAAGAAACGATAAGAAGGTTAGCAGAGGAGACCCTAGGGAAAAGATGGGTTGGAGGAGCGAAGAAAAGACGCATAAAGTAGTGGACTGAAGAAGTGAAGGAGGCAATAAAAAGGAAAACGGTATTGATGAGAAGGTGACTAAAAAATAGAACTGTACAAACAAGGGCTCAGTATGTGGAGGTACAAATGATGCAGAGAGAGTGAAAAGTTTAAAAGAAGAGGCTGCCAAGAGAGAGGCGTAAGAAATGATGGAAGATGGGAGGGCAGAAAGGAAGATGATTTTTAGACTGGCAAAAATCATATAGAGGATCAAAGAGGAAAGTGTGCAACATCAAGGAGAAGCAGGGAGAGGTTTTGGTGAAATCAATAGACACAAACAGGATATGGACGGAGTACTTCAGTGAACTGCTAAATGTGAATGAACAAGGTGAGGAGGAGGGAGAAGAAATGATAGAGTGTGAGGAAGATGAGGATAGGGAGGAGATAACTATGGAAGAATTAGAGGTGGCTCTGAAATCAATGAAGAACGGTAAGGAACCGGGTGAAAATGGGATACCACAGAATTGATAAAAGAGGGAGGAGAGAAAATGAAAGAAGAAATTTTGAAACTGTTTAATAGGTATTGGAACGAGAGTGAAGTACCAGAAGGATGGGGAAAGTCAATTATAGTGCCAATATATAAGGGAAAAGGAGATACAGGAGACTGTAAAAAGTACAGGCGAATTTCCTTGTTGAACCATCTGCAAGAGAGAACTGAGAGATATGTTTAGGAAAACTAGAAAAGATAGTAGTAGAGCCCAGACTGGGGGAAGAGCAGCACGTATATAGAAAGAACAGAAGAACGACGGATCTCTTGTTCGCTCTGAGAATTACGTTGGAAAAGGTATGGGAATTCAACAAACGAGCATAGTATTAGCTTTCATAGATCGTGAGAAAGCTTTCGATTCATTGCCTAGAGAGAGACTTTGGAGAGTGCTGGAGAGAAAATATGCAGTGGTTAGAGTGTTGAGAGGAGCTCTGGAGAGTTTGTACAGGAAGAGCAAATGTAATGCAAGAACAGAACATGAGAATAAGGAATGGTTCAAGGCGAGAAACAGGGGGTTAAACAAGGAAGCGGGCGTTGTCACCAATTTTTTGTTTTGTTATCATTCTGGCACTAGCTCTCAAAAAGTGAGAGAAGATATGGAGATTATGAGAGGTGATATTTGGCTTATGATGGATGACGGGCGTGCATGGAGCGAAGAGAGAACAGGTGAGAGAAGGGTAGTGATATGTTTATCGCAACAGCTGAGAGAGCGTCCGGACTTGACTATAAGACGCAGAAAAGACGGAGATCATGGTGGTCAGTAGAGAAGAAGGAGGGAGAGAGTTAGGGACCGACCGGGGCGGGAATTTTGCCGGGGCCGGGGCCGGGGCCGGGGTTAGCTAAAAATTAGAAATGTAAGTCAAAAAACACTGAAAGTCTTCTTAAAACCTAGGATGAAAATTAAATATAATTTCAATAATTAATAATTGTAAATTAATAAAAATGTAAAACATTTAATTAATTCAATTAACTAAATATATAGATAATAAATTTTTAGAAAAATTATGATTTTATGATTTAAACAAGTTGTATTATAGTATATATATATATCTACGTATATATCATATAATATATATATATATATATATATATATATATATATATATATATCATATATATATATATATACTATATAATATATTGATTATATATAGTATATATGTATAATAAATATAGTATTTATAATATTATAGAACCTATTTTGTCGTAGTTGATATATTTACTTTAGAGCAGGAAAAGCCCTTGGATACTCCTTTGAGTATATTACTAGTATTACTTCGAGTCTAATTAGTATTTACGTAGGATGAAAATTAATATAATTTCAATTTAATTCATAATTTAAATTATTAAAAAGGAATACATTTAATTAATTCAATAAATAAAATTTTCGAAATAGAAATTTTTAGAAATAATTGATTTTCTAGAAGAAAAAGTTGTATTATATATATATATATATATAATATATGATAGTATTATCTTATATTATATATATATATTTATAATCATATATATCATATATATATATATATATATATATATAAGTATATATATATATATATATATATATATATATTTATAATATTTTAAGAACTTATTTGTCGATAGTGATATATTTTACTTTACGGAGAGGAAGCCCTTTGGATTCTTTTTTAGTATTATGCATTACTGTCTCTTCATTTTATTACTAAATGTACACAAATGAAAAAACATTGTTAAGACACTTTTTTGTAAAAATGGAAATAAATTTAAAAATAACAGCTAATTTTCGTGTCGACACGCGGAGGAACTCTTCAGGCTACGCGGACTGGATTATCTTTTCTTGATCTCATCAGTTCAAGGTCGTTTCAGTGGTCTGCTATTTTCTTCATGGTGTTGTGAATATTTTGATGTTTTCAGATATTCATTTGTATAAAAATCTATCTTAACTTCACCGGGATGCTCTTATTGTAGTTGTTACTATTACTAAAAATGCTCAAAGGATTCCATTATAAATGTAAAAGGATTTCATGATATTTCTGATCATCTTTATATTGTTCGAATTGATAGAATGGCCTGTGTTACGCCTATGACTTGTTAAGCTGAATTATGCTGTCCTTGTGCAGGTCATCCGTGTCATGTTTGATTTTTCTTCCTTGCACAATCTATGGTTTCACCTATAATATGTTTTATTGCAAGTATTGCAGGGGATGTTGATATATACAGCTTTGGGGAAGATTTTCTTTTCTTTTGAGGGGTTTGAGAATGTTTTTTAAGTGATGTTATTTGTGGAATGAGGTAATATTTTTTGGTAGTATTTGTTTTAACGAATATATAAAGGAAATTGAGAAATTGGATAAAAGAAGGGTTGTATTTTTCGGGGGAAAAGGGTGCAGTGTCTATTAGACCTCAATTTTTGCTTGTTAAATGCTTTTGTGCATGAAAAAACTCAGGAATAGTAAGTGATTTGAAGTATTAGTGAGATTTAGTTTCTAGTGCTAGAAGAGGGGGGGAGCATATACGAAAGGCGGCGAGAAATAGAGATGACAGAACAGCTAAATTTGTGTTTTTTGGGGCATGATTAGATAGCCAATGTATTGTTTGGATATGTTGGTTGTAAGACAAAATTGAGTAAATTGAAAGTGATTGTTATTCCATGTGATAAAGGTATCAGGAAAGGGATAGAGTTGTTGGAAGGCCTTTCTATCGTATATTCTCTTAAGGTAATGAATAAGTTAATATATTTATAGCTAGTGGGGTTGGTGTTGTGAGGGAAGGAGACAAAAATGTCATCTACTTATCTATATAAAACTATTGATTTAATAAAGGGTGGGGGTAAAATATGAGTAAAATTCTGTTTGTATCCATATATATGTTTACTGAGTAATGGGAGACAGTAGTCCCATTACTCAGGCCGAAGTTTGTATTTGTAATAATTTGCCATTAAAATGAAAAGAAGTTATGTTGTAATGAGAGATTAATGAGCTGTTCTAATATATGAAACGGGAAGGCCAATCTCCGTGCCTTTCGTGTATGCTCTCCCCCTCTTCTAGCACAAGAAACTAAATACATCCACAATATTTCAAATCACTTTACTATCCTGGTTTTTCAGCACAAAAGCATTTAACAAAGCAAGAAAGAGGTACTATATAGCACCTTTCCCCCGAAAATAGCAACAACCTCCTTTTTACCAATTCCTCAATTTCCATTATAAAGTGAACAACATATTACCAAAAAATATTACCCTCATTCCATCAAAATAAAACATCACCTTAAAAAACATTCTCAAACCCCCAAAACGAAAAGAAAATCTCCCCAAAACCTGTATATATCACTCCCTGCAAAGTACTTGCAATAAAACATATAAGGGTGAAACCATAGATTTGCAAAAAAGAAAAATCAACATACAGAGGACTGCTCACCAACCAGCAAAAAAATTCCTATGATCCATCCATTCCGTATCTTAATTAAAAGATAGACAGGGATGCGGATCCTATAGGATTTTTTTTTTTTGCTGGGAAGGACAGCAAAATTCAGCTTTAATCAAGTCATAGGCGTAACACAGGCCACTCTATCAATATCAACAATATAAAATGATCAGAAATATCAATCACACGAACCATCGCAAAATCATGGAATTCTTTTGCATTTATAATAGTAACAACTACAATAAGCATCCCGGTGAAGTTAAGAGAATCTTTTGAGATGGCCCAGGCTAAAATATTTCAACAACACCGGCCCACACTGCTAAATACGTCACAACATGGCTAGATGACTGTATGATGAAGATCAATGAAAGAAATCCCAGCCTTAGGCCTGAAGAGCGGCTTCGCGTGTCGGGACGAAAATAAGCTTTCCTTCTAAAAAAATTTATTTCATATAAAAAAAAAAGGTGTCTGTAATACAATGTTTTTATTTTGTGTACATTTAGTAATAAAATGAAAATTAGACATTAAAGCATAACACTAAAAAAGATCCCAGGGCTTCCTCTCTAAAGTATAAAATATATATATATATATATATATATATATAATTATAAATATATATATATTTATATAATATATATATTATTATATATAATATATATAAATATGATATATATTATAAATATAATATATATATATATATATATATATTTATTATATTTATTAAATAAAATTTATTTTTTGAAAAGAGATTTCGGAAAATTTATTTGATTTTCTTGAAGATATTTTACTTTAAATAATTAAATACATTAAATCTCTAAATCAAAGACTATTTATTTTCTTTTCCGAATTCATTTGATATTTCTAAATTTTCAAGCAATATTTTTATGTTAACAAAAGCTCGAAAAAATATAATTTGGCTCTTAATTTGTAAGTTTGAAATCATAGTTAAATACCAAAAAAAAGATTATATTTTAGCTGTGTAATAATTTGGTTAAAAGTAAAAAATGAAATTATGGAATTAAAATATTTTTTTTTTATTTTGTGATTTAACCCTCCTATTAGTTAGTGTAAATTTACAGTTAACCCCGGTAGAAACCCGTTTTTTCCTGATTTTGGCCGGGGCCGGGGCCGGGGCCGGGCCGGGGCCGGGCCGGGGCCGGGCCCCGGTCGGTAGGGAGAGAGATGAGAATAGAGGTGGAGGGGACTGAGATAAGAGGTGGAGAAATGTAAATATTTGGTGGAGTATTTGGAAGAGGAGGGAGAAAATGTACAAGAGATCACAGTAGGATAGCTCAGTATGGAGGAACAGTAAGAGCAGTGTATCCCATACAAAAGATAGACAAAGAATATGGAGGTTAAAAAAGGGTGATCTTTGAACATCTATGTCAACACTAATTTTGACTATATGGCAGCAGAGATATGGAGTACGAACCACAAGATGGACAGTAGAAACAGTCAGCAGAGATGTACGTTTGAGAGCGATAAAATGGGAAAAGACTAGAAGAGACAGGCAGATAAGAAAGAAACGAAAAAATAAAGAGAGGAGTTGGAGTGAAGGCTATATTGAATAAGATGGATGCAGCTGATTGAGCGGTGGGGACACCTGGGAGATGATGTAAGAGGGGAGAGTAGCCAAAGAGAGATGGGAGTGGAGACCAGAGGGAAACAGACCCAAGAGAAGACCTAGGAGAGATGGGAAGCTCGAGCTCGGTGGGGATCTCATTTAGAACACATGGATTCCGTCGATGCCAGGAGCTGAGGGAAGATGCAGTTTTGGAAGATTTAGAGGAAGATTCGAAGATCTGGCCCCGCTTGACAGGGTCTTTGACCCTTCCTGGGAGCAGTTGTAAAGTCTTTGTAATAACATATATATATATATATATATATATATATATATATATATATATATATATATATATATATATAATATATATAATATATATATATATATAATATATATATATATATATATTATATATATCCGTTAATATAGTATATAATATATAATATAATATATATACTAATTATA
>JABUQX010060020.1:0-7500 GCA_015478945.1 Trachelipus rathkii | reverse complement strand
TAACTCTTATATTACACTATATTATACTATATCATACTATATTTAGAGAATTTCATAATTTAATATATATATAGCAATAAATTCAAACAATAAATTTCAACATATATAAATATATATATACTATTCTAAATAAAAAAATATATAACTATATTACTATACCAGAGGCCATCAAAGACTACCCATCAAACGCCTCAATACCTAAATACCCAATATAGTATATATCACATGAACTCCTCATAATAAATAATAAGAACAATAAAATAAAAAATAAGAACTATATTAATATGTAATATAATATATAATATTAATATAAAATAATATAATATATATAAATATATAGATATATATAATAAAATAACATATTATACTTTTAAATATATATAATAATATAAATATTATATATAATAAATAATATACAATAAAAATGACTATATATAATACCCTAATTATAAAATAATATAAAATACTACTTAATATATTATATATATAGTATAACTAAATTTACAATAAAATATTATAATATAAATATAATAACATTAATAATATAATACAAGATAATAATGACACAGTATACGTTTTTAGAAATAAATATCTAATATTATTATAAAAACAAATATATATATATATATATAAAATGATTTTATATATATATATAATGTATTAATATATAAATAAAATATAGTATATATATAATATATATTTATAATTAATACTACTAATAATATAAATATTGCTAAACATATGAAAATACAAGCAAAATTATATTTTATGTGTTTTAATTATTAATATATTTTTTTTTATGTCTTGAAGTTACTACCCAAGTACTTTATATAATATATAACGAGAAATTTTATATAGGTGATAGGTCACCAAATAGAATATATATATATAATATATATATATATAATAAAATATAAAACAATATAGATATATACTAAATATAAACTATTTACAAAATAAATTACCCTAATAACTATATATAAAGGGATATAAAACACTATATATATTGAACCTTATTTAACATAAGGCTAATATACATGTAAAATTTAATTTCAATAGTGTTTTTATACTGATCGTAAAAATGTACTAACGTTGGAAAACAAAATCTATGTTGGTTATTATAATTATACCCCGCATCGTAGATGCAGTAATCTATTAAATATATTGCAATGGAGACCCACTTATAATCACAAAAACACAAAATACACCCAATAAGAAATATGAAAATGTTATAATATAAAAAATACTACTGATTCAAACTTAATACTTTTTTGTAAAAACTAAAAATATATAATAATAAATAAAATAATAAAAATAAAAATACTACCAAAAATTATAACATCACATACAAATATAAATAATGTTAATATATTATAATTAAATATATAAATATACATAAATAAATAACTATAATTAACTACCGAATATGATATAGGAGAAGATAGGATAGGCTATTGAATTTCATTATTATAAGTGTTACACAACTATATATAATCACCCGGTATAAAAACCTACAATGAGGGTGAGCGGGGCGTAGTATATAATGACCTCCCTTAACCTAAACGTTCCGGCCCTAATCCACCGAAGCTTCTAAAAAAGAAGGTACTCCCTCTACTGGACAGCACATATAACCTAGCTTAACAAGATGTACAGGGTGCATTATAGTCCCTACCAACCTATTAACCATTTACCCCTAATTAAAAAACACTATTTATAATGCCAGCCGCCGATATATTAATAAAATAGTATTATTATGATAAAGATAAATACTAATTAAATAGTGCACGAAAATATATACTGAAACTCAATTAAATTATTATTTATATATACACTTTTATGGTTTGAAGGAAAACTAGCTCTATATAAATATCAAGAATAATTGAATAATAAAGTTAGTAAATATATAATTAATAATTAATTTAAATTATATAATATATTAATAATAATAATTAGGTAGAAATATATATATAATTATATATATATATTAAACTACATTATTTATTAAATCTTTTATTACTGCAATATAGTAATACGTTCCAGCGTAGACTAGAGTTCTGTTGAGTTATTTTAGAGTATTAATTGTATATGTTTTCTACGATCATATTATGAATATCAAGAGATATAGATTTTTTATATTATAAAATACACTAATATTATATAATGAACTAATTATAATAAAAATTTATTTAATATGAAAGGGATTATTTATTATTATATATTTTTTACTTCTAAAGGATTATTAATATTTTGAAGAAAATTTTCACCACATAATCTTATTAAACTTACTTATTTTTGTAATACTATTGTGAAGTGAACAAATACTTTGAACTTGAACTTGTATAAATAACATATTAAAAAATAATTGTAGTATGCAATAAATGACTTTAATAAATAACAATGTTATAAACTATATGATTCTGATTATATATATACAAACACTAATTACTAAATAATATTATATATATATACGTTGTTCCATTAACTTACACATTTTTTCGCATCTTTGTGTCTCATCTTACTTTGAAAATAGAAAGTTGTTATAAAATCAATTCATAAATGAATAAATTAATATATATTATAAATATTTGATATTTATAAATTTGTAATACTATTTGCAAATCATTCTTTAGATTTAACTCACCTCACTAGGAAATAAATTTCTCTACGAAAAATCACCTCTAATAGTGCCGATACCTAGCTCGGGAACTATCAGATCTATGATTACATTAAATATAAATGCGATCTAAATAATATTAATATTCATTAGATATCGATTACATTATTATGAATCCTATATTTAGTGTAAATGCGCTTAATCTCAGATAACTATACTCCTTAACTCTTATCTCCTTTCTTTCTTTCTCAAATTGTGGAATAAAATAGTTAAGTACCCTATCAAACCTTGAAACTATCTTCTAATGCGAGTTATTACTGAGCTATCACTTTCACTAAACCAGTTTAACTTGGAGATATCTTCTCATTTAAAACAAATGATGTCTGAGTATATGTGCTATATTATGAGAGATACTGAGAACAGATGCGATTTATTTTTACGAATAATAGTTAGCTCCTCATCCGTTCTATCTCTTTGCTCCATCTTGAGCATTCTCGTTAATTCGATTTATCCTACTATTTATTTACTTTAAGTGTATGCTGAGATTATCGTTCACCTGATGATAAGGAATGGAATCCCAATTAGTTGAGTTATATGAATTTTTTTCTCTATTAAATATATATTTAACAAATCCCACAAAATTAATATCTTCTTTAATCTGAGTTTCAATTTCATCTAAATGAAGGAAAGGACGTCCAAAATAACTAGTTTTCAGTAATATTATATAAATGTACACATAAGTGAAATATAACATACATTTATAGGGAATCATACGTGTTAGTTTATAAGGTATCATAAATTTACTTATATAATTGATTTGAGAGGAAGAAACATATTAAAAACACTCAGATTAGTACATTAATTATCAGTATATAGGTCAAATAAAATAATATTGCATAATAATATAATAATTATTCTAATTATATTATAGCTGCTACTAATATAATTAATAATCTAATCTAACATACAAATCATTCATCATACATCAATCATTAATTGCATCATTCAATCATTCTGATCATTCATCATAATGAAGTCTATATTCTACTAATCTCATCATCATTAGAATTATCCAATTTCGAGTATACGATACTGTCATATTCAATTCATCTATCCCTATATTTATTATTATACAAGATCATCTATTAAATAATCACTCTCCGTACAATGCACTCGATTGTCGATCGACTATAATATAATAAGTGCATTTTTGTAATAATGTTGAATTATTAATAATAAAACCTCCCATCTCTTTATAATACAATTTCATCTATTTTCACTTATTACCTTTAATCAATATCTAATTATTATTATCTATTTTATTAAATATATATTTTAACTGTAATAAAATGTAAATTATGCTCTTCATTATTCATCATTATTATTATCATTATTTTTTTTTCAAGGTAATGATAAATAATACATATATTGTATTAAACAATCTTATATTTGTTATCTAATTAGAATTAATTTAATAATTAAATAATAAATATTAATTTAATATATTAATTATATATATAATCTTTTGTATAATTTCATAAAAATAATAAAATTAATAATCTTAAAATAATTAAATTATAATAAAATAATAATATAGAAGAAATAATCAGTCTAAAAAAATTAATAAAGTGAAAAATTTAAAATGAATTTCATTTTAACATCTTGTTAATGAAAAAATAAATAATAAAATATCATAATATGTATATATATTGTGAATTTATTTAATTAACAGTAATATTGTCAAATTTTCTAATTTAGGCCATATAAAAACGGTAAAAAAATATATTTATTATATATACATTATAATATATTTAAATTAATATATAATTATTAATTAATATATATAAATTATAAGTTATTAAAAATATACTCTTTTCTTATGATAAACATAAGTTATTAGGTTGCCTTCTCTTATCTTTAATATTTTAATAATTTTAATTTGTATTATATTTTTTGCAATAAATAAATATCAATTTCGCATAACAAAAAACACTCTCTACAAATAATCTTATGTTTACAAAAAATAGTTAATTTAATTGAAATCAATCTAAATAACTGCACTTCGATGAGGAGATAACATATCTTAATAAATTTTAATATTATTATAATCTATCTATCACGCTGAACTAATTATCAATTATTAATATATTAATATATTACTATATCAATATATTAAATTGTCCCCCTACTTCAATTATATTAAAATTTATTAAATTGTAAATTACGAATTATTGTATAATCGTTGATAATAATTAGTTTATCAATTTAATATTAATTAATCAAATATAATTAATAACAAACATTCAACATGAATTTGACAATTCTGATTATTTATTAATACGAATTCTGGTATATCTCTCCTTATAATGATATTCATACTATTCAAGAAAAATTGAAAATTAATGATCTACTAATTATTATTTAGATTAATTTATATAAATATATATTATATATAATGATACACCGAAATACGTTAATTAAAATACATATGAATATCATTAAAAAAGAATTAATAAATTAGTGAAGATTAAAATAAATTCTATTGAAAAAGTGGGTATAAATAAATTTGTTATAAAAATGAATATAAAATATTTGGAAACTATTAAAACTATCTATAGGACAGAAAGTATCAATTACATAAGTGCCATCTTACCTCATTTATATTCAATATATATTATAACTGGATATATTAAATAGGTATATTGATGAATTATCTATATACACCGTAAAATAATGCTCTCTTACTCATAAAAAGTGTATAGTGTGTGTTTATTAGTGTATACTAATAATCTCTCTATATTAAATTAAGAACTATAAAAAAAATATAAATTAAAATAAAATAATAAAAATATAAAAATAATAAAAAATAACTATAATATAAAAATAAATAAATAAATAAAGTATGTAAATTCTTTTTGGCGTATTACTTAAAGAATTTTCAATAAACTAATTGACTTAAATTTGAGATGGGATATTTATATTTATACATCTTTTAGTATTAATTAAAATTATATATTATATATATATTAATTATTATAATAATTTATATAATATATATAAATATATTTATAATATATAATTATATATATATACTTAATGATATTATATATATATTATATATAATTAATAATAAATAATTATAATTAATTAATATATATTGGAATAGATACAATAGAGACCGCATACGATATTTATGCATCTTTATATAATATATTATATATAATACTGCCGGATATTCTTTCGATACAGATAGCGTGGCGAGCGAGCGCCTGATAATTGTTACCTCAATATAAATTTCTAATTGACTATTTAGCCATCCGCGTTTTAAATCTTTCTTGTATTAAATGATATTGTAAATATCTTCAGAGTGAATTTAGTTTCAAATGAATTATTATTAATAAGCCCATTATTAGTACCTTGGTATAAGTATATATATGTTGTGCGTTATACTATAATTTCTTAAACTACCGTAATCTATAATTACAAACCTTCACATAAGATTAACTGTAATAATACAAGTACAATATAAATAGAATTGGTTGATCATTTAGCTAAATAAATAATATAATAATTATATTAATTTAAAATTTAATTAATATAATGTGACTATGTATTTTGCATAAGAAATATAAGAAATTTTACTAAAATGTCGATATAAAAAAATATTATTACATATAATTAATTCAATATAATATATATTAACTATATACTGCCAATATCATATAATACATATACAAAACGTGTAATACCTTAACATATATACTATATATATAATTATATTACTATACTATTATTTATATATATTACATTAACTATTAATATAATAAATAAGTATATTAATATATATTAACTATATGATTATATATAATATTAAATAATACTTATTTTAATATTACAGAAAATACTATATAAAAATACTATATATATATAATAAATATTAAATACTATATTATTATCACTATTTGACGCCGCTTATTAAGGGTGATAATCTACAACCTACTTCACCTGAGCAATGAGTTTATCGTCCAACCGTATAAATACAATATAGAGCCTTATAATACCCGATCATCCCAGAAAACTTCTTGCAACTTGTAGGGTCTAGTAATTATGATAAACATATAAATCATTCTCATTGATTTCGAGAACAATATAACCAAACATACTGCAAATTATCGAAGCAGCAAAATTCGTAAAAAAAAGCGCTGAGGTTGCTCTATCCACAAAAAGATCGCTGCTGCGGCAAACGAGTATTCAGGCTTAGGATTAGTAAAATACTACTGGTTGAAGACTCACTGTAGAATGATCGATGGGGTATCTGAGCTCTGCACATTGCGCTAGGACCAGGAGCGTGGTGTCTACCAATAGACTCTAGAAGATATTTTGTCTCGCTGTGGGATAGTGACGTGTTCCTCTTGATTAATCACTGGATGGAAGTTAATGATGTCGTGTCGAGATCGAGAAGAAGGTGAAAAGAATGGCTCTCCTGCGTCGCTAGGTAATAGATTGAAAATTACTGTGCTGAATGTGCATTCGAATCAAACGGACAGCTGAGGACTTGGTAGATTGATTTGGAATCTTGAGGAAGTTGTGTAACATAAGCATTCTTCATGAGTGCGAGGCGGTATTAGTTCGAGAGGCTCATTGGCGAGAAGAAGACACCGGATGAATAATACCGGTACTATAGTAGGACCGGATAATACATGAATGCCTGATCTAAAATGCCGTAGCGGCTGAGAGAAATTACATGCTGACTGGGGAACATAGTTTGTTGAGTTTTGGAGAGGGCTAAATGATTAATTGCTCAGGAGGAAAATATTGTAATGAGACGTAAATGAGTGCGGCTCGGAGTAACTTGCATGAACAAGTGTGGAGATGACAAAGAAACA
>JABUQX010060019.1:40000-42500 GCA_015478945.1 Trachelipus rathkii | reverse complement strand
ACTATATATTTATATTATAATATATATATTGTATTATAATATATATTGTATATATATAACTTACAGCTGTAGATACCTATGCAAGTTAAGAAATGCATACCCTATAAGGATGATAATCACATTTTACAGAGTAGACATATAGATCTCTGTACTATATTAAATACATAATATAAAAAATCACAAAACCTGATAGTTGTAGGAGGAGAGAGAGAGACCGAGGGAGGATGGAGGGAGATGACCAGAGAGAGGAGCCGGAGAAGCGAAGAGAGGTGGAAAGAGCGAGGGGGGTGGAGGAGCGAAGAAGCTAACTCAGATGGTGGAGGCGAGGAGACGTCGACGAGAGAGAGACGATAGAGAGAGGAGAGGAGAGAGAGAGAGAGAGAGAGAGAGAGAGAGAGAGAGAAAGAGAATGAGAGAGAGAGTAGAAGGGGAGAGAGAGAGAGAGAGATTAACAACATCTTACTTGCTTAATGAAAAATGCGTAAAACTGTTGCCTGTGTACACTTAGCAATAATAACATAATATTATTTAATAGAGAAACTGAATAATAATAATAATAATAATAATAATAATAATACATATAATAATAATAATATAATAATAAATCGAATAATAATAATCATAAATAATAATATGAATAACAAAAACTATTATTTTTTTTTTAGTTTTTAAATATTTTCGCTTATCAAATTAAATAAGAGGGTGATAAGTCTTATGGTGGTAAGCATAGCCTGTATGCAATAGAAAGTAGCCGGTCATATACTATTACTCTAGTTATTATATATATGTTCAACAAGTAATCATTCAATGCTCATGATGTAGTGCAATGCGTAGGTCTTTAGTCTATTGAATAATTACTTCTAAACTATATGATAAAGTAAAAATAGTTAAAGTAATCATTCAATGACTTAATAAAGACCTAACGCAATCTGCACTACATCGATGAGCATTGAATGCATTACTTGTATGAACATATATATAAACACTAGAGTAATAGTATGCATGACCGGCCTCTGGTCTACAGTAGAGCCTTGCAATACAGGCTATTGCTTTACCACCAAGACTTATCACCCTCTTAGTTAATTTGAACGCGAAAAATATTTTAAAAAACTAAAAAAAAAAAAGAACAGCTATTGTTTATTATTATTGATTGAATTCATTATCTATTGATTCTTATTTATTCTTATTTATTATTATTATTATATTATTATTATTATTATCTTATTATTCAATATATTATTAAATTATTCTTTTTTACTTACGTAAAATTACTGGTTATATTGTACAAATCAGTGAATTTACCGGAAATCTTCATTAGATTTATTTTTTTCAATCTCTCCTCTCTCTCTCTCACCCTCTCTCCTCATTCTCTCTCTCTCTTTCTCTCTCTCTCTCTCTCCTCTCTCTCTCTCTCTCTCTCTCTCTCTCTCTCCTCTCGTCTCTCTCTCTCTCCTACAACGGACACTTTTGTGATTTTATTATTTATATTTAATAGTACAGAGTAACTTGAAATAGACAAAACTTAGAAATAAGGGTATGAATTTACTAACGGGATAGAGTATCTACACTGTACTTTATTAATGATTATTATATATTATTATATATATTATATATATAATATATATATATAATAATATATATTAATATATAAATATATATATAATATATATATTAATATATATATTATATATATATATGATAATATATATTATATATTATATATAATATATATATATAATTAGATAATTAATAGATAGATAATATACTATATATATATATTGTAATATATATATATATATATATATATAAATATATTATTATAATATATATTAATCTTTTTTATATAGAGTCAAATACTATATAAAACAAAATTACATTTATGTATATTTATATAGTTGTTAAGATAGACTATATATTATATATTATTATAGAGTATATAATATACTATATACTTATATATGCAGTATATCTATATATTGATATATATACTATATCAGTTCGTATCAGGATCAGAATACATGGCGTTAAGCAGATTTATAAATATATAGTATATAATATATTCTTACTTATATAGATATATATATATATATAATATATATATATATATATATATATATATACTATATTCTATATATAGTATAACGAAAGCATCGAATGCAGTACTTTTTAATAATATATAATATGCAACCTATTGTTTTGTCATGAAAATCTTGTTACATTGAACTTTTGTAACAAATACTTATTTATAATCACATTTTATTTGAGATAATTTCTTAGCCTGTCTATCATTTTGTTCAATAGTTACTCGCGCATCACACTCTTGCTGATATAGCCCGATATATGCTATAATGTCTCAGACTCTCATATGTTAACCTCTCTAGACCCTTAATTTTAGTGTACCATCTCGACCAGCTACTAATAAATACACTCGCCCGCAGAATCGCACGGTGAACTTCTCTGTGTGGTCCTGTCATAGGAGTATAGAGAGCGAGTAGCGTTC